>WYDI02020597.1:0-54878 GCA_009867235.2 Psittacus erithacus | reverse complement strand
CATGGAACTGTTGGAACAAGTCCAGAGGAGGGCCACGAGGATGATCAGGGGACTGGAGCACCTCCCATATGAAGATATGCTGAGAAAGTTGGGGCTGTTCAGCCTGGAGAAGAGAAGGCTACGTGGAGACCTCATAGTAGCCTTCCAGTATCTGAAGGGGAGCTATAGGGATGCTGGGGAAGAACTGTTCATTGGGGACTGTAGTGATAGGACAAAGGGTAACGGGTTCAAACTTAAAACAGGGGAAGTTTAGACTGGATGTAAGAAAGAAGTTCTTTACTGTAAGGGTGGTGAGGCACTGGAATGAGTTGCCCAAGGAAGTTGTGAATGCTCCATCCTTGGTGGTGTTCAAGGCCAGGCTGGAAAGAGCCCTGGGGGGCATGGTTAAGTGTGAGGTGTCCCTGCCCATGGCAGGGGGTTGGAACTAGCTGATCTTAAGGTCCTTTCTAACCCTAGCTATTCTATGATTCTAATTCTCACATTTATTTTACATTTCTAGCAAACGCAGGATGGACATACCAGAGTGGGTACAGTGAACATCTGAACCGAGAGCGCTGTCACAGACAGAACTCTGTCATGATCATCATTGATGTATTCTTTTTGCAATGCCTTGTAATACTAGAAAGAGAGAACATTGGGAAAATCCAATAAGTAAGACAAATGTTAGTTAAAAACATTTATTTTTATTTGCAAGAATTGTATGTCAATGTCCTTCTTCCTTTCTAATAGAAGCAGTTCAGATGAAAATGGCACAATGTCCTGAATGCACCAAAACAATAAATAAGTGCCCGACTGCCTTAATATTGAAGATAAGCACAAGTTTAACTGTTCTGCCAGATTGGAACCAAAATGTTTTTCCTTCTACAACCGTCTTCCCCGATGAAAGAATTAAAAATCTGAAAAAAAGACTGGTAAAGACATTAACTTAAATCAGTGAACTGCATGGAAAGTTATTTACAGCTATCTAGAAAAGGTGCACAATGACTAATGTTAATGCTTTGATTGCTTTGTTTCAGTCCAGAAAAAACCACGAAGCGTCAGAGACCTTTCTCAGGATTAAAGTCTCACCCGAAACCAGAAAATACTTGGTCTTATGTTTTGACTATTTCTTAACTACTGTATCTATGCTTTAAAAAGAAAGATTGGTTTCACTTCATCTGCCATTTCAAAAGACACACAGAATACTAACAACACTGCATTCAAAATGAGCATAAATACCTACATGATTATAAAGAGTGAACCAATAACTTTGAAATTAACACACTCAAAAGCTGAACAACTTGCAGGTTGTTGATAATCCATTATTTAAACTAAAACACTTTTCAGGTTTGGGGGAAATTTTACAAAGTTAATAAAAATTCATGACATAAGAAACAGATAACCACTGACCTTCACAAATTCCACAGCAAAAAGCTTTTTGTATTCCATTTCCATGAAAAAGCTACTGAAGATAAGTTCATGAAGAACCTTCCTTGCCCCTGTGAAGAGCCAATACAGTGCACATCACTTCATTGTACTATGATGCAGATTATTGTAGAGAAGAGAAACAGATTATTAAATTAAAAATCACTAAAAGCCTTGAAATTGTTACAAAGTATATTAACAGTGTTATTCATATTTTTTTTCTATTTAAACCTTTACTGGTCACTCATAGTCAGGCTACATCTTGTGAAAAGATTCTTCAAAATACATAAAGCAAGAAAAATTAGGCAAATACATACTCAAAATATCAATCATATCATACAAAAATGAAGGCTGTATTAGAACCATAATATAAAAACTATGAAGAAACGTAACTCTACCTACATAGCACTTATTTGCTTTTCACTTATTTGCCTCTTCAGTTAATAGCAACATGGATACACAAACCTTTATGAAGTTTTGCATCCCATAGCATCAACTTGCTTATGAAGCATGGCTTTTCAGACCCAGCTTCTTCTTTGAGACATATTTGACAAAAGATCTGGCGAAAGTCACCTACAGGGATAAAATTATTCATTTGTACAAGAATGCTTCAATAATTAAGTTATAAGAGCCACCAAAATGAGAACTACAGAAATCTGCTCTCTAAAAACAAGAAATCAAAGCAAGCACATCATTATGAACTGGTTTTTTAACAATATTTTTTCTCAGTGAACATATACCCACATACTCTCCCCTTACTAATTTCTTACTATTATTCTTACTTTATTTAATAATCCAGTGATGCAGAAAAGTATTTTAAAATGAAAAGCATTTAAACAGCTTTGCGAAGCAGACCCATAAGAAGAGTTCACTATGGCAGCACAGAAATGTACAGGCTAGGCAAGTGTATGCTTTGTCCTGCTTTGGGCCCTGAAAGTCACTCTTTTGCAGAACTTCAGAACATATTTTTATATTTTCTTGCACCTATCAGTAAATACAGTACTTGCAGAAGCAGTTTTGGGATCAACATATCAGAATCACCCACTGGTTGCTAACTTTCAGAAACAACCTCTTACATTACTAATTTCCACTAGAACAGTGCTGTGTCATGAATCAAGCTCCTGACAACCTAGAAATACATAGCACTGAATTCTTCCTGATCCATGTTCTACCACTTGAAGCAAAATCAGGAAAAAAACAGGAATCACCAGATCATAAATATGTTTCAGCTGAGTACAGAACATCAGGCTTCTTAAAGCATCTACATATATAATCCAGAAGAACAAGGACAGGAATTGGATTTCAATCTTCATTAAGGCTCTTGTAGAACATATTAAAGTATCAGTTAATCTGCAACAATTTCCTAACCCAAAATGCTACACCCAACAAGAGAGACTCCTCTTTTAGTTTTAGCTTATCTAATCAGATAAAAAGGTAATACTTAAAAAACTAAAATTTAGGGGTTTTGCTGAGGGGCACTGCCACTGGGCTATCTATATTTGTGACAGAGACAACAGCTGAATAATCAGCTGTCAGCTGGTGTTTTAAGTAATCTCATTAAAAAAATATCAAAATTTCACTGGAAACCATAAAACAAACCACATGGTCAAAAAAGTTGTACTGATTAAAAGAACTGTCTGAAGCACTCAAGAGTAAAAGACCATTAAATTAATACAAAGGTGAAAATAACAGAAAGCTAAAATTTGTAAGATATTGTAAGGAATTACAAAAACGTACAATGCAATTCAAGGGAAAGATCAGAAAGTAAATGTTCAGGGAAATAAAGAAATTCACTTTGTTATGCAAGCTACAAAAGAGGCTAAAGCAGAGTATCAGATTTACCCTATCAAGAAGGAAGACAAGCAGCAAGTTTGATCTGTGCATATTTGTACCATGAAAAGAAATTTTACCATGGCTTTAGTCTGGCAAAACATAGGAATGACAAATGGAAATCCAAATTTGCTTCAGAAGTCTTCTTTAAAACCATAAGCATCAAACATCACAACAATGTCTGAAAGCTTAAAATAGACACTACACTACTGTAGGCTTAAATTTTAAACTAACAATACTGTGTGTGCCTTTAACATAGTAGAATAGACCAAACTCTAGCTTACTAACACATAGAGAGAGAGGAATGCTCAGCTGACTGGCAAAGGAACATCATGGGATTGATAACAACTAAGGAGACTTAATAAGACCAAGGATGCCAGCCTTCAAGATAGCAGAGCAGCGCCCAATGCAGAGTGAGACTGGAATAGAACAGAAGCAAGGACATACCAACTGCTAACTCAGCACTAGGACCCTGCAAGTGTGCACAAGCACTAAGGTCATTCAGTAAACACAGTGAGGAAGACTATCAGTGACCACCAGAGACCCCCACTCAGCAAGAAAGCGCAGGCTTAATTAGATGCAACTATTATAATTAGTTCCTGGAAACTCTGTAAATATGCATGAATATGCTAAACATATAGCTGCTACCGGCAGGTAACAGGTGCGCTCACCTTTGCAAAGCTATTCACGCATGCACCCAGCACTGCAATAAAGAACGCTGCTGTCTAAAACCCCAGACTCAGTCTTAGAGAGTTTCTCCAACTGACTTTTACAGTAACACTACTGTACAAATTTCCAAATTAAGGCTTTTGTTTGCTTGTTTTACTGACTGTTGATTAATCACTGCTATCAAACCTGAAGCAGAAATTAATTCAGGCAGAGGATATATGCTTTCACTGATGGATATGTTCTGCAGCTTTCCACCAGCATTAAGAAGAGTAAAGAAGTCACTGAAATAGGGCACATGATGCTGAAACTAAGGATAATAAAACTTCTAGAAGAACAGACAGAGCTCAAGCAGGGAAAGATGTCTATTTTAGCAAGAAGGAACAGAAAAGTACTGCTACTCATAACCACACTGATGGGTATAACCACCCATATTACTGTATTATTTATTTACTTATTAGGAGGAATATGAAAGTATTTAATATGAGAATATCATATATAACACTGCTAAAGATATTTTTGAGACAATAAGTCATTCAAATAACAACACGGCATTATTGCAACAAAAATCAGATATCCTTACTTGAGTAGCTCATGAGTTTGTTCAGCCAAGAACCCAGGCGTAAGGCAAACTTCTGGTGAGCCGTAACATCAGCATGCAGAACCTCCACATGAAGTGGTCGTTGAGAAATGTTTTCAGAATGCCTCTAGGAGTCAGGTAAATATTAGTAGATATAAAGTAAAGATAACATGAATCTTCGTGTTTGTCTTCCCCACCCGCTACCTCTCCCAAGCAAGAAATCAGTTTGACATTTTATTTCTGAAGATATCTCACTATATCAAATATGGTGGAAAAATATTTTAGGAAGTTACCTTGATTTTTTGTTTTGCTTCCTGACAAGAGGCATAATGTCCTGCTTTAACAGCCCTGCGACCCTGTTTGAAGAAAATATGAAGCATAAGACCAATATAAAACGAAAGCAAAATATCACAAGCCTGATGCTTTCTGGTTTTTATACATCAAAAGAGAAACAGGGACCAACATCACTCATGACGCTTTTAGACATCTAGAAGCAAATGAGAATTAACATAATTATCTTTAGAAAAAAAAAATTAAATTAACAACAGAAAAAAAAATAAAGTCTGGGTATCAATATTATTAGATAAGGAAAATTCATGTACATATTAAAACAGATGAGAGGGGTTTCTGCAGAATACTTTAAATACAAACCACATCAACTTTCTTCCTGGCACAAAATACACTCATCCTGAATTGCTTTTCTACAGTCTTTCCTACTATTTCTTCTATGTATGAAATATCACGGCATAAGTGTGAGCTTGATAGCTCTTCCAGTAAAGCCAAGAACAGGTCCAACTTTGACTTCAAACTCCTCTCAAAGGAAATGAGAGACATGGTTTCCAAAACAAGTTCTCCACGCAGCAGAATTTCACACAAGAGAGGAAGCAGCTTTATGTTGTGGAACTATTATAATTAAACCAATATAATCTAGTTATGTATTGTAGAAGATGCTTAGTAAAATGAAAAGTCTGGTCAACTCTGGATCTGAAATTCAGGTTTCAATCAAAAGGAACCTTCATAATGGAAACATTGAAAAGTTACTCTAAGTTCTGACACTGCCAACTAAATACAACTACACTGTCATTACTGAAAAAAAGAGAACAGAAATGAAAACACAGTTTTTACAGATTAAAAAGGGATTCTAATATTAATTTTTTTATATATATACACAACAAATACATGTACAACTACAGAAAAACATGTAAGTTTTGTACTTTCATGAAGTGAAAAAATCATGGTTGCAATTCAGATGATTCAAACACTGATCATGCTTTCCCCCCCCAGTAGAAAATAAAATTACATTACTGGTGTAAGGTCTTTACATGGCACATTATTGTGAAAAATGAAGTAGTAAAACCGTCAGCTTCACCCATATTCCTTCATGGATTCTTCCTGGTTTCATTTGCTTAATTTGAAGTTTAAAGACTTTGAAATTAAGTCGGAGCCAGAATAAGAACTCTTGCAAAATGTCAGGTACATTTCTAATGAAATGTAACTGAATATGCACATTGCTGAATTGTGTATTAAATAGACAAATAAAACACTGATCTCAGTCATGAAAAAAAAGGGCAACACAATTACACCAAACACAAACAGAGCAACTTCAGATAAATCAGCTTTTTCCTTTCTCAAGAAACTGGAGTTCTGTCCCAAATTAAAAAATTAATAGCTTAAAAACTTTCTTGAAGCAAGTGCTGATTAAGTTACTCTGCAACATTTCTCTCACCTCAAGCTCCAGCATCTCAGCAACAAAGATTCTACAACCAAGAGACTATAGTAGCACTTCTTAATGATTAAAGAGTGAATGTCTCTCATATCCAAAATGCACTAACCTCTTTATCTATGGCAGTAGTATGTAACTGGGCTTCACTGCGTTCACAGCCAAGTGCCCTTTGCAGGCTATAGATGACATGATCGTAAGAATGATGTTCATCATTGAAAAGGACACAGTAGTAGCTGTCTACCTTCTCTCTACTGGGAAAAAAACAACAGATCATCATGCAAATAAAATTGTAAGTAGTGTCCTATCCAATACAAGCAACAGCCCACTTGATAGTTTGAGAGAAATGTCAAACACAAAAAAATGGAAGAAAACTAAGCATATTTTTCATGTTAAAGGCACTCCCCCTCCCCACCAGTGTCAGAAAAACACCCAGAAACCACGCATCAAATACAAGAGATTTTAATCTGTTCCCTTTGAAAGGGAGTCACCTATAACTATAACCCATCTTTTCTTCCTCATTGAGGTAGTCGTGATATGAGGGGCAGGAATTTCTGACTAAGCAACACCTCTGGCGTAGATGGACTATCATCCACATCACTGATTGTTCTTCCACATCCAGAGGTCCTATTGTAGAGGCATCCACGAAGGCAAGGCAGGCAAGTAGAGTGTTCATCTGCCACCATGAACGCGGACTTGCCTCCATTCACTCCTTCCCTTTAATCTATTGCCTTCAGCCTGGAAGGGGGAGGATACAGGATCTTTGGAGTTTTTTTCTGGAGGCTGTCTCAGGGAAGACAGACTGGTGGAACCATGCTCTATCTCTTTCTCAAACTTCCTGATGCTCCTCAACCTTCCTACTTCCTCTTGTGGCTTTGCCACCAGGCTGAGCAGATCATCCACCTGGTAACACCTCAAATAGCTGTTCTCACTGCTGCCATCTGTTACCAGTAACAGGCTCTGGCACTCTATGCTGCCTGAGACCTGGATGGCTGTGTGTTTTTGTAGGAGCTCTGTCTGGGTTGCCACATCCATTCTGGTGAGTGCAAGGGACACAGCTTTCTGCCAGGTGGATAACACAGCTAACCTCCTTCTGAGAGTGATGGCCACCAACTGAACTCACCTCTTGAGCTGGTATGGTGACTACCCCCTTCCTGCACACCCTGTCACACAAACTCCACATCATGCCCTGGCTGACCCACCACATTCTGATCACTAGCACTCCCTAAGCTGCTTTTTATAGGCATAGGTGTGGTTGTGGTTGCTCTGGCAATGGCCAGGCCTCATCAGCAACTCTAACAAGACCTGCCAGTTACTGGCAGGTCTCTCTACTGCCCTGGCATTTCCCTGTCTCGGGAAACCCTGCTGTGCACCAAGACTTGCCACTCTGATGCAGATCAGGCCAGCTCCAGAGCAGCTCCCCTCAGCGACTTACAGAATACAGTCACACACTACTTTTCCCATGAAGTATCAAAAGCTTTTCTCTATTTAACCTTAGGTCAAAAATGCTACCGAAATGCTGTTTTAAAGGGATTTGAGCAATAATATGCTTGCATGTATGTAACAAGAACACAGGCAAAATTATTACCAAGGTTTCTAATGCTTTAAAAAGAAAGTTGGAAACACTCATACCTAGTTGTGAGCTCTGGAGGCAGTTCCTTCTCTTCTTCCCATATAAGCATATCTACAATGTATTTTATCACAGAGGGAAATACCCTTCTAGAGTTCTCCATAATTTCTTCATTCAAATGACATTCAGAATTCTGTAAAAGAGGAGATATTCTTATGGAAAAGGAATTCCAGAAATGGAGAAAAAAAAAAAAAAAAAAAAGGTTGTCAGAACACCTTATTACAGTATTTGTTTCAGGAAATTAGTCTTCTCATGGTTTTCAAGTGAATTTATTTCACCTAATTTCTTGTCGTGAAAATTATTTCATCCCAAGGGTTCTCATTAGTATTCCAACAGTTTCACCTACCTTTTTTTACGCATCCAGTTTTTATCTAGGAATAGACCATGAAAGTTCTCATTAAATGTATTAGAAACTTCAACTTTACTGTTTTTAAACTTAAGTTTAAGAAATCTGGTTAACGGCTTTCTGTACACCTGAAGATATTGAAAGTTTGCTATGCAGACCAAAATTCTTCCTCTGTATTTCTTGCTCTTCTGTGCAGGTATTACATCAAACATTTTGACACTCCTTGAACAGAATCATCCAAGAAAACCTAACTCTGATCTTTTCAGAGATCCCATCACAGACCTAAAAACCAATCAAAATATCCCTGTAACCTGATCTTTTCATCCACCCAGATAAAGCTCATAAAGTGAATTGTCTACATCATATAACATTATTAATCCTTTCCATAAGCATTTGAGCAGGAGAAAAAATAAGGTTATAATCAAAGAAAATTATTATCAAATCTTCACTTCAGAATGAAGCAATCAATATTCAGGTACAGGACATGGATACACTACAACAACATTTTATTAAAAGAAGGTTTTAATTCAGAGGTCTTGATGACCTTTTCCATGTACCACCTTCCCTTCAGCATGTGCATACACAAATGGTATATAATGTTGTTATTAATGTTAATGCAACCAAATCCAATAATTTCATATACAAATAGAACACGGAAACAGAGGCTTACATTTTCTACAGTATTTACACAAAGATTCCTATGATTTTAGGATCATCCAAACTGCCTACAAAATCTCAATGAGCACGTGTTTGCCAGAGTGTGAGAAGATGAGAAGCAAAGATTCTTTCCAAGAATAAAGTTTTCACATGTGACTTTTAGTCCCAAAGTACTAAGAACACTCAACTCTGCAATGCACAATCTGGCATACATTAAATACTGTCGTGGTTTAAGCCCAGCAGGCAATCCAGAACCACGCAGCCGTTAGCTCACTCCCCCCACTTCCTCCCTCCACTCTCGGAGAGATGGGGAGGAGAATCGAAAGAATGTCACTCCCACGGGTTGAGATAAGAACAGTCCAGTAACTAAAGTATAACATAAACCACTGCTGCTGCCACCAATAACAATAATGAAAAGGGAAATAGCAAAGGGAAGAGAATACAACCGCTCACCACCCACCAACTGATACCCAGCCTGACCTGAACAGTGATCTAACCGTTCTGGGTGATTGCCCCCAGTTTACATAGTGGGCATGACATGCTGTGGTATGGAATACCTCTTCGGCTAGCTTGGGTCAGGTGTCCTGTCTCTGCTTCCTTCTGGCTTCTCCTCCTCCCTGGCAGAGCATGAAGCTCAGAAAGTCCTTGGTCAGAGTAAACATTACTGAGCAACAACCTAAAACATCGGTGTCATCAGCACTGTTCCAGGCTGAAAGTCAAAAACACAGCACTGCACCAGCTACTAAGAAGGAGAAAAAATGACTGCTACTGCTGAACCCAGGACAAATATAAAAGAACAGGAAGAGCAATGTGTTTAATATAGCTAAAAATCATGTTAGGGGTTTTTTTGGGGAAGGAGGCAGGGGAAGAGAAAAACCTACTGTAGTCATATTTATCCATTTATGAAGAAAACTGCTTAAAAAAAAACCCAGCACCAAATAAAATCATATTATGTCCATATGACAGAACTGCTAAAAACAAAATGCAAAAGAAGTAAAACTGCATAATATGACCAATTACTTCCAAAGCTCTGAACAACTGTTTAATGACCTCATAAGCATTAGAATAATCTGGATTCAAACATACAATCTAAAATGTCTGCCAATGAAATCACGGTCCATAAATATCACTCTGCGTACATACATAATTTTGGACAAGCTCATGGTATATCTTGGTATTAAAGAATGTAAATGTCTGAGGTAATTACTATTTTCCCAGATTGGCAAAGCTATCATCACCTTAAAGTTTGAAGCAGAATGAAAAAAAAAACAAACCAAAACACAAACTACAGTTCTAAGAATAACCTAATTGAACTAAGTTGAAAATGTACTAACTTATTTTTCCAGTATTTCTTTATAGTTTGCTTTTTTAAGCATTAACATATAATAAGCAAATATGATAGAGCTGGAGGAAAACAGTTTTGCAGAGATATTCCAAACAAGAACCTTGCAGTAAGACATGCTGCTCTCCTTCAGTCTGTAGAAGAAATCAAAGGAAACTACATCAAAGGATTTATAAACTATTAAAAGTGGGAATTACTCATACAAATAGTGAGAAGGTAAATGACACAATGTGACCTCCAACACTATCCACATTAACAGAAGTCACAATAAAATGGTATTAAAATACATCTAATGTAAATTGCAAGGGTAAAAATAAAATTGCCTCAGAACCATGCCCAAAAATGTGTAATTATTTAAGCTTCAGGTAAAGCTTCAAAAAACAAAACTGTGGAAGAATGAACAAAGCAGTTCAGATATCAAAGTTTAAAAATAACTAACAACCAATTTTTTATCTTTATTTTCTTTAAAACAAATGCAGCAGCATTTTTAATTCCACAAGTTTGTGTCTGAGATGAGGTATCTGGTTTTAAGGATACATTTGGGTAAAAAGGTTTTTGTATTTCTGGCATAGTGAAGACATTAATTCGGAATCAATTAGGGAATGGATGACTCCTAAAAGGCTGGAGTGCAGATTCTAAAAATGAAGGGTTACTTTTCTAAGCCCCATATTACATATATACCAACAAGTTTTGCACATTGTAAATCTCCTCATCGTTAAACTTTTTTTCTTTTTAACTAAGGTTTACTTAGGATGCTTGTAAGGACCCTGTATTTTACTAATGCTTACCTGGTATTATCTCAGAAATGCTGAAAAATTGGATCCTGATCTTTAATGTTGTAGACTGAAACTCATCCTCTACTAAGGGCTCATTTTTAAAGAGAGATTGTTCTTTAGATCACTTTAAACTTAATCTACCTTTTAAAAATAGCAGCCAGCTCCTAAGCAAATTTTACCATATTCTGCATAGCAAACATATCCCTCTTGCTATTTGCTCCTACCTGTTCAGAGAAAGCTTATAAACACCCTAGCATGATACTCTCTGCATTGAGAGTAATTAAAGGAATATTGGTCAGGATCATCCAGAAAAGCATGTTTTTGTTTGACAAGCATGTGATAAACTCTTGTATTACCAGAAAAAGTGGTGGAAAAGAAATAGGCAAGATGTTTGTCCAAATGCACTTTGCAACTTATTTTCTTGAATCAGCACTATATACTGAGAACATTCTTACATTATGGATGTCTTTGATTCTCAAAACAGAGAATAAACTGTGAGGCAATCCAAACATCCATGAGCCTCTTCATCATGAAAAATCCCTGACAGACAAGTCTTTTATTAAAAAGGAAGATGGTCAAGCAATGCAATCTGTTAAATAGTTACATATAGTATATATTAATGTACTGATGCATTTCATTACTCTAGTATTTATACTTCTGCTCTTTACTAGAGAGTCTACATGAGCTGACTGCATAATAACTATATATACTGGCAACAAAAAACTACTATAATAGTAACTCTTCCCCTTCAAATCCAAATAATTGTCTAATTATATGTTTTCTAGTATTCACAACTCTCAGGTAACATTCATTGTGGGAGTATGGTCCAGTTTGTGTGACAGAAGTTAAAACATAGCTTTGGACTTGCACAACTCCATGACAGAAGCAATGGTCAAACTGACTCACTGCAAACCAACCAAAGACTTTATATCAGAGACTGAAAGAGAAATATTACTCAAAGCAGCATGGGAGGTTCCTTGTTTCCTTATCATCACAGGTATGATTATAGTTCACAATAAAGTTTAAAACCAAGAGATACTGTGTTAGCTGTTGTCATTATTGATATGGTCTACCCTTTAACCTTATCTCCATTAGATACAAATGGCCTGAAGAATATTCTGAGCAGCTTATCTTCATCCAAACAGAAACAGAGTACTGTGGACTCTGAATGCTTGCAGCTTCCTCTCAAGCTTTGTTTCAATACTGTTTTGAAAAAAGCCCACAAGACTTGGATGGTGAATTTAACAGGAGTGAAACAGCCTTTTAGTAAAATTGATAAAGGTTTTGGTGTTTTTCCTATTATTTGGGTTTTGATTAATTTTTATGACAAAGCTGTTCTAACAGAAAGGGAAATAAAAAGCAGAATATGCTGTCACAGGTGCAAATACCAGACCTATGAGATCAAAATCTATACTTTGCAGTAAAACAGGTTCCCCAGTGGGAAGTAAACATTTCATAAACCATTTTAAGGACCTCTGGTCAGAGTTGTTGGAAGCAAAACCTGTTGTTATTCTTAAAAGTAATGCGCTGAAGCAACTGCCCAAAGATCTTGTATAGAGATCTAAACTTTAAAGCAGGGAGACCCATCCATTTTATTTAGAATCTCTTTGGTAAAGTTGTTTATGCGCCTCATAGGTCCATGTTCATTTAGGTATCTGTGGAAGAACATTTAGTTCTCAACTGAGACATGAACATTTTGCCTTCAGGCCATTACTAAATTCTCTTCATGATATAAGGACACCTCACTGATCAGCCAGAAATTCGATATCAAGTACCTTATAGCATAAATTTTCCATAGTACCTAAGTGTGGCTTTGAAGCTGGTAGACAACAGTTCTCTATCTTCCCGTACATCCTGAATAAACAGTACCAGGAATCTAGCATTGCAAAAAACTCTATTTACCTTCAGAATGCAAGGACAAAAATGAATACTTCCCAAAGTGGAACTGTGCTAGGTTTTTTTTCTTGAAACATCTCTACAACGCGCTGGAAAAAAAAGTATTAAACACATATGTAGTAATAGTGACAGTAGTAAAATTAACCATCTTGGGGTATTCTAACATTGAAAAAACAATCTGGTTCTTTTGATTACAAGTTTTCATGAGCAATATGTAAGTATCAGCCACATATATCAGATGGCTCAGTACTCAGGGATAAGCACAGCTCAGCAGAATAGACTGTGCTGAAGTAGGTGAACATTACAGTGACAAGCTCCAACTGGTAATTAGATGACCATTCTTGGAGCTTCAGCTATTTTTATCTCTGAAATCCATTAAGATTCATGGTTTTTTGAAGGATGAACAAGTGAAGGAAAGCTTTGTCTCATTTTTCTGTAAGACCAGTGCTCTTCACTCCTTTTCCATTTGATTTTTTCACCAGATCAAACAGAACACTACTTTTGCAACAAACCTGGGCAGAATTAGGGCCCTATTTGCAATGACAAATGCTAAGAGGCTTTCTGTCCTGATTATTTCAGAAAGTAGGACTCTCAAAAAAAAAAGAAAAGAATGTGCCTGAAGCAACCAATCAGCCCACATTCTGAGAACTACTTATAAATGGCATATTTCTCATTAGTATGCTGCTTTATGAGGTATAATAAGAATGAGACATCATAGCATAAGAGGTTAGCATTTAGTTTTAAGCATAGGGACTTGTTTTAGTCATAAGGCCAGATCACATACCAGGAGCAACTGAAAAAAAAAAAACAACACTGTTCAATTACACAGTAATGTGGAAAAGAGAAAATATTATCAAAATTAATTACTATATAAATACTAACCATTGGAAAAACTATTACTTATAAATAAGAACCGAGTAATACACATAGCAAAGAAAAAAGCAAGAGACTGTAATTTTAATTCCGAATCAAAGACAAAAATGCACCAGACAGGTAGATGGAACTGTTCTATTGGTTTTGCCTTTTGTTTGGAGACAAAGGATATTCAATTTATATTAAACACACACCTCAACCAAGGAAATCCCGATTTAACTCAACTGGATCTGCCACATGAATTATACAATATACTTACTCTCCTATCCAGGAATAAGCAGGTTTTTTTAAAGAAGACAGTATTAATAATATTTGTTGTCTTTAAACAATATCCTTACTTCTTTTGCAGAACCTGATGCTCCAGGCTCATGTCTAGTACACAGCGGTCCAGCCTTCCATGCCTCTGTATCCCCACAGTCACAAAATCCACCTCCAGTGGAGCTATGCATCTGCAAGAAGCATGTATGAAAGTCACAAAATACGCACATAAGAAGCAAGAGAAAAATATAAATGTACATTATTTAAGCCAAACACAAGTATAAATACCTACTTAAAAAAATAGAAGAGGCACTACATACCAAATGGACTTTTTAGATAAAAAGACTTACGGGGAGAAGGGGAGACACAAACTTTTTAGCAGAAAAGGAGGACATACAGTTGCCACCGCAAAAAGGTATGTAAATCTAAAACAAATTTAGCTAGAAAGTAGGTGAAATAGCCTATGACTGATAAGTGCTTCATGAATGGCAAAATAATAATTTCTGCTTTTATTAGCAAAATTATAGCAAAAGTACTTAATGCTTTTTTTGAAAATAATCTAAACAAGGATTTGTATATTCAACATTCTGTAGTACCTCTACTTCTAGCAAAACAAAAAAAAAGGTATTATCAGCACCTAAATAAATTCTTGCCACTTAAACTTTGCATGACACTTCCAGAAAAGTACAAATTCTGACCCTTCATTGTGGCAAAAATAATTCCTTATCTTACTCTGAATTCCCAATCCTAAAAAAGTTATAAAACCACTATGTGATCCAATAAAAAGACACTCAACATTGTTATTAACTTGAAACATTTTAAAATAACCTGATCTAATTAGACATGGCTTGAACAAGTGGTTGGACTAGGTGACCTCTTTAGGTCCTTTCCAACCTAAATTATTCTATGACTCTCTAAAGAGTATAATCTGTATTCTTTACATTGCATCTTTAAAATGGAAATGCAGCAAACCTGCTACCATTTGACAATCTATTTCCATGGCTGATATTTTGCCTGAAGTTACTGAAAAACAGGGAACGAACAACAGCTTCTCAGCCCAGCTGTGATGCCAAACTGCTCCCTAATCATTATTGCCCATTTTCCCTGGTTTTCATCTTGTCTCTCTGTAAATTGTGTGTGTGCATGCTTCTGTAAATAGAAATTATATTTGCATTATCCAAGTAGGTTTGTAAGCCTTTGAATAAATATCTACAACACATTTTCAGATCAGTACGCAAAGGCTTGTACAAAGGGGCAGAATACAAAATACAGTATTTTAGCCCCAGCTAATTCTGAGATTGCTAGGACCTTCTTCCAAACTCTTATTGAAAGATACCTACTTAAAGGGGATTTATGATCAATTCATAATGCAAGATAAATCTCTTCAGTGGATGTCATGTCAATGAATAGCAGGAATAACTGCAAAAAAGGCTATCCTGCCTTTTGGCCATGAAAGGTAATTAAATTGAATACATAATGTTTCTGCACACACACTTCATATATTGTTTTCCATTTCTGCTTCCAAGGCTGTTGAAATTAGAGTTCTCAAAGAAGAGGGCAAGCAAAAAATGGGAGCTGAGAAGGAAACAGTAGATGACACTTTAGGCAGCGAGTTAGCTAAGAAATATTTAAATTATCCTTTTTAATTAAAGCATGGGAAGCTCCCAAAGATAACAGATTTCGCTTAAAGAGGATCAGAAAGATAGCAGAAAGAGATGATCTGTCCTAGAACAACCCCATCAATAAAACAAACAAAAAAATACTGCTTAACATCTGTTTTAACTTTACCATAGTCCACACTAAACACAAAGTAGTTCATGCAAATCTAAATGGAGGAACAGAGCAGAAATGCAGAGACTGCATCAGTGACGTAAATGTTGAAGTTAAGGTTCTTGTATACACACACCCATTCTAAGTTTCCGAACAGCACTGACTGGGACTCAGGACAGGACAGGACTGTCCTTTTCAGTCACAGCTTTTTGCTCTGACATACACTTTTGTGATACTGCCAAAGAATAACAATGTATGTATTCATAAACACTCATCTTTTGGTTCTTGAATTAGAAAGTTTCTTAAAAGAAGTTTACACAGTTAGAAACATAAAAGAAAAGAATAAGTAGTAAATCCCAGATTTTTTTTTAATATAAAAATTACTAATGGTTTATATGCAGTTTATTAGTTAAAAAAAAAAATCTTTGCTGAAGTTCCAAGTACAATTTCTTAATATAGTACTTAATAAAGTTCTTAATATAGTACTACTATTTTTCTACCTTGTACCGGTGGTTCTTGTGAATGCTGTTCTGGAAGCAGTCCATACAGAGTACACAAGTTGGATCAACTGCACAGTCTCTGCAACAAAAATGGTAACTGAAAAACGTTCTAAAACAAACACATGGAATTTCCATGCACAGAAGAAAATGCTGCTCTGAGATTAACAACAGATTCAAGTTATAAAAATATTTGGCTACCCCACATCACAGAAAGAAGATGAAAGCCAATCTTGCTACACTTGAACCATGTACTCCAACATGCTACATCAGATTCTATAAGAAACATATTCGATTTCCATTTCAAAACTTGTTGCTAACATATTTCTGCTTTTGCTAAGAATAAGCAGTTATTAAAAGCCATGATGACTCTGAAGTAATCTTTATCAGTTTCCCACAATTGTAGCCAGTCTGCTAATGAAACTAACTGCACTTCTGCAAAGCTATGTTTCTAACTTTTAAAAGTTATTAGTTAAAATCAAAGAATTCCTTTCCAATATGAGCCAAAGAATGTATATTTTGAAATTTGGTATCGACGGTTTCAGTCATGCATTCAAATAATACCTGAAAATCCAGAATTACATTAATGGGCAACCTGGTTCCATTTTTTCCTATGCTTATATATATGTTTACATAAGCTTTTTTATACTGCCCTTATTCCCTAAAACATGGTCACTCTTTTTTCTTTAGAGGCTGTTTCATTCTACACAAAACGTGTTTAATGACAACATAGCAAGTTGTTTTACAGCATTGTTCAACATCTAATTCAAACCCCCTTCACAATACCTCTAAAATAATATGGTATTTCTGATTATCAAATTACTTTCCTTTCAAAACTTTAGATAATAATAGTTACAATATAATTTAGTGCTTCTCTAACATTCATTTATTACCATAAATCTACCACAAGGTGAGTTAAAAGAAATAAACCCAGAAGTGTCTGCTACATTTGAAAGCTCAATTCAAGACATTTAGATTTTAGTATTTCACAGCATCTACTATTTTAGAAGCCTAAAGCAAATGTACATTTAGCTTCAGTTGCAGTAGTATCATATTTTGTATAAATACTACCATATTTTTGCAAGAAAGGAGTTCAAAAAAAATAAGAGAGACCACCTCCAAGATACACAACTTTGTCTTTTTAGCTGCTATCATATAAGAACTCAGCAGAGGTAGGAACAGAATTATGCCTGTTACAGTAGTACTAAATTACCTCAACCACTCTTTTCCTTTTCACAATTCAATGCCACATTCACTATACAATTTCTAGCAAACACATAAGAACTTCTTCAAAGACCATTCTTCTTTCATAAGCAACATTAACTTAATCCTAGAAAAAGCTGAAGAATATGAAACTGATTAAAATATTACAGTGTAATTCATAAATAAAGTTTATGAGAGCTTTTCTGGCCATAATATTCTTTTTTCCTTAATAATATTTTTGGGGTATTTCTGATGAAATTTTCTAGGCTTCTAAATTATACTGAAAACTACAATAAAATATACCAGCACAGTTGCAAACTTTACACCTACCAGAAAGACCTCTGGCTTTTTAATATTTTTATTCATACTATTCATATTAATATAGTTGTATTAATTTAATTAATAAAATTAATTAAGTCAAATCAATGTGCTGCCATCTTTAATATAGTCCAGGATGTGAAAGAGGTGAAAAAAATGACTGTTGGTCACACAGCCATTGCTTGAGCAAAGGACTGATGGTGCTCAGAAGTCCTGAATCCTGTTTCAAGCTTTGAAAGGGTGAATACTATACAGTGCACAGATTTTTATGCCTGCTCTCCCTCAATTCAGGTACAGACCCCATATTCATACCTTATCGAATATTTTCAACCAATTTCAGTACCTTTAGTACACTTTCCATTTCCTTCCCTATTTCTCTGCAAGAGCCTGCTTTTTATACACAATTTTCCTCACTCTAAAATGGTTTGCAATGTGAGGCGAACACCACTGTCAGTTAAGCAAAGACATACCACAGCACAAGCAATGACTACTGTGCAGCACAACTGATTTTATTAAGCCACTTTGCTGCATTATCTCACAAGGGAACAGCCATGATAACATACCTTCATTCTTACCTGCAAGAGTATGTTGCCTCCCCTCCTTTGAACACCTTCCCACAGAGCTGGGAGGTTCTACTCTGTTGTAGTTTCTCCAGGAATATGTCTGGGTCTTCCCCAAACAAGTAACATTCCAAGGGGTATAATATTGCTGCCTGGACCATTTCTTCTTGTTTCTCCAGCAAGGGGTCCATTTCAGCCGAGTAAATATTTGGCACATGTTTTGCCAAGCACTGTAAAAATGTAGCTTGGAAGTTGAATCTTTCATCACACCACTGCAAGAAAAGTACACCAATGGAGAAATATAAATGAATAAACAAGCATAAAGAAACTAACATTAAGCACTTCTTCTGTGAACCCAAATTTCTTTACCACATCAGAAGTCAGTTCTGAAAGTAATAAAATCCAGAAAAACATGGTTTCTCAAAAATTTCCCTGCTATTTTCCTTTCAACCCACCACAGTAACCTCTGTCCCCTTGAAGTATTCTACTAAACACTCTGAGGCAAGAGTTAGCAAATGCTCTGCTATTGCAGAGCAACCCATGCACAAATTACTTTTCAACTACATGCTTTGCCAACAAGCTGATACACAAGTCTTGATGTCTGTTCAGCTGCTGACAAATGGGAAGAGCAGCAGCAGCGGGTTTCACTGTCTTAACTGAGACAGAAGTTTGCGATTCAACTCCTCAGCCCGCTAAGGCTAAATGTGCAGTAACATAATGATCTCTGAAACCATTACCCTTCAGTAAAATTGTTTCAACTGGTTATCAGGGCTCAACAGTTGCTGATGGAAAAGAAGCTCAACTGACTATATAAGCTTAATGTCCTTGGGAAACCACACTAAAATGCAATTTCATGTTTATAAAACAATTAATGAAAGTACTTGTGTTTCCACTTGAGGTTCTTACTTTTCTTAAATGAAGTCCTTGATCTTATTTGCAACTACTCGAGTTCTCTTAACAGTTCTCACCAATTGTTCTATTTCTGTCCTTCAAATCTGAATACTCTTTCTTTCACATTATTCCCATTATTTTGAAGTCCCCTTTGGTTTTTGCCATTGCAAATCAGACATCAAGGCTCCTAAATACAATGTCCTTTTATACACAACATTGATTTATGCCAAAAAAAATATTCTTGCAGAACAAAGTATCTACCGATATTCAGGCCATCAATCTTCCTTAGCATTACTCCTAGGTAGTCCATTACTTCATTTATCATGGTGATCCATGAACTCAAAAGTTATGGAAGAAAATTCATGATGGAAAAGAGAAGCCCTGAATAATGGGGCCAAGCAGGAGAGCAAATTTGTCCTCAAATCATCCTAGATTATCCCTGTTTTATAAGTACATGTTGACCAGTCTAATCAGATTTCTTGAATCACAAAGTATTCAACCCATCCTTAAGTACCTAAAAATGCGGATTCATCTATGAAGTAAAGGGAACCACTTTAAAGTCCAATTCTAACAAAAATTCTAGATCAAGAACTGTATTTATTACTTGAGCAGTCAGTATGACTGTGATCACCATATTGGTCATAAAAACTTTACAATACACATGCGTGTAATACCTATGCATTCTGTATACATATACATACATGCACTCAAATACATAGGCATCTATTAATTTTCACATAATCACAGTGTTAAGGAACAAAAGGAAAACAAATCAGCTGACAGCTGTTTTATTTGAATTGAGCAATTAAAATTTTTAAACTACTTAGCAACAATTTTTTTTAACAATTACACTTACCCAGGGCAGAGAGACACCAAATTGTAAAATGCAAGTGAAAATTGAATCCAAATTTATCAAACACTTGCACAATAACACTTAAAAAAGAAAAATATCACACTTAGCGGTAAGTTCTCAGAAAGATACCAAATGGTAACTCATAAATGAAAAGTAAATTCCCTGATTACATGCATCTATTTTTTCATAAATATGATTTAAGATGAGTGGAAGTAAATCATTCCTAGCATAATTAAACCCATAATTCCATGACCTTTCTTAAACATGTTTCCTCCTGTAACTTGTTTTCAGTTTTTGTTTTAACTTTCCTATACTGCACTATACCTTCAGCAAGTCACCCTCCCATTCTGGCTGTGGTATTTGTTCAAACAGAGGATGCGGGATGTGACCCCACTCTTTCCAAAGCACAAGAGTGTCCCAGTCTGTAGCTCTTCTAACTTTTCAAGTCATGTTCCCAAGAGATGGTGCAAGTTTAGCTTCTGTGTTGCTGGAACACAGCACACCACAGCTTCAAGAAATGCAGGGCTAAGGTTTCCTGAAAATCTGCCAGAAGTGTAGAAGGGGTTCTTACACATTCTAACTCACAAGCATTTCAAGCATTCCTGTGCAAAGCTTTTAATTCTATTTAAACGTTGTCCAGAGAAGGAAGGACAGGAAGTAGGGAACAAGAAGAAAAAAAGGGAAGAGAGAAAACTCTCTGAAGCAGTCTCACTACTTTCTGGTAAACACACTAGATTATATCCTCAAGCCCTACATTACCCAGAAAATATCCATTATATTCAGAAGAGAAACAAGAACATTATTTTTCTTGTTTCTAAAAGCTGCACCAGGCTAAACTTCAGACCTATCCTATACCCTCTGTGTCTCCTAGGAGAAGTAATTTATTCTTTGCATCAAAATCTGTTTAACGTACTGTATTCAACTGTATAAAATTACACACAAAACTATCAAAAATACAGAAGCTGCCAAAGAAAGCACACCTCTAAATTAAGATTGACTGTCCAATGCTAGCTTACTCCCCTTGTGCACACATACTGGAATTCAGGTTTGACTACTTGAATTAACACTTTTGAGTAGTCCCACCTTCCCTCTGCTCGCTACTTTACTTGCAGTACACACCTGTCAAGTGCTCAGTTGCTATAGATATAAAAAAATATTAATTAACAAATTGTTAGTGTTTTTTTAACTGATCATGTACTGACTGGTGAAGAGGAAATAAAATACTGTATCATCATCAGTGAAGTTCTAGCCATCCTACTATTCTTCCAGTTTCTTCTACAAGTAAGACCTACAGAAAAGTAACTTTCCAAATTTGATTCCACTCAAGAATAGATTTGGAATAGTGTACTGAAAGAGGCAGAGGTCATGAGATCACGCAATTAAAATGAAGACATTATCGTGCAACTAAAATACTACTATTAGTCGGCTCTCCACATACTCCCAGCACTCACACCCTACTCACTGGGGCCCACAGACTGTAACTAAGAGAGGAAAGCCCAAAGGATGCAGGCCTGAATATACTCTGATTGACACTATTCCACTGGGAAGTATTTTGGGGCTGCAAACTGAAAATTACTGACTAGAAGGAAAAAAAAAAAATCACCTCCGCATACATTTGGAGTAAGGTACAGCTTCATCTCAAATTTGAATTTTGAAATTCCTCAACTTTAACATACCTCTATTAGCAACCTTAGTGAAGGTTTTTTGATTTTTTTATTATTTTCTCACTTTTAACAAAAGTTAACTGAAGAAACAGCCATGCCATCTCATGGACCGTATGGACATAGGCATGGCCTGGAAACAAAACCGCCACAATGACTAGAATAAGCTATGGCAGTAATCACAGCAGCTGCACATCACCACCTTTCCTGTGGAAAGAGCAACAGCCACACCACATCAGTGGACATTCACAGGTATTGAAAAGAGCAGGCAAAGGTGACACCACTAAAGTGTGGGTCAGACACACATTGCCTCTTCTCTCTTCTTTTATCCTTTGTATCTCTAATCTTCCCCAGCCCCATCTCTTTTCCTCCTTTCCTTCCATTCAAGTCACATTCTCCTTTTTTAAGATGACAATAATTCTCAAACTACATGAGAAAGGGAAATGAAGAGAACCAGAAGGAGCTGCAAAGCTGTGTTGCTCAAGCATAAGCTTTTGTCAAAAGAGCAGAAACAACCACCATTTTGTCCAAGACATTTGATTTGTTCTGTGTAACAAAAGCACTCATGTAATCGTTAATGGCTCTTCAGAAGAATATGGCTATACAAGTACCTCACAATACCACTTGACGAAGAATCATTAGGAGATAATCCCTTATCCTGCATGAAACCTGTCCTCCTCTCCCCCTCTGTGGGATCAGACTACCAATATTTCTTCCCATGTGTAAGCACTCAGCGTTCTTCCCAACAGTTAAATGCAGCCAAACATGCAGGCTTCTCCTACATCTAAAAGGACAGTTTGTAGGCTTTTTCCAAACCCTTTAAATAAGCATCATGCCAGAAAAGGTCAGAGGATGAAGAGCTGTATTTGCCTACAAATAAACAGTGCTATAAAAAGAGCAAATTATCTGTCATTGATATATCCAATTTTGTCATTCACAAACACATTTATTTGTGAATACTGCAAATAACAAAAGGAATGAGAGCTAAGGAAGTATATAAGGAAAAGAGGAAAAAGTTACTCTCAATTCACTTTTCACCTATAGATCAAGCATCAAATGATACTTCTCACCACTATGACAGAATTTATTATTGCAACAGGTTTATTACATACATTAATTCAGTAGCCACTACTTCCTTTTTGATATACATTCCAAGTACAGTCCTGCTTGAATTCTGAATTCTTTTCACACTAAGTTTGCATTCAGCAATACTATAAAAAGCAGCTCTTCTTTAGCCACTTTGATTGACACACTGACCCTTTAGTGCAAAATGACTGCATGAATTTCAAGACCATTTTTAGATGGAAATATTAATGTAATCTGTGAGAAGGAATATTAATATTTATAAACATTAAATAACAAATTATGAAATAGACACTGCCAGCAGAACAAACTAAAACCAGTACCCAGTCCAATATTCCAGTTAAAAGGAGTAGTAAAAAAAGCTTAGCTTGTGCATGACAAATCTGTCAAGCATGGGACGGCAACACCAGCTGCCTGTCAAAACAGCTGGGAGAAGCAAGATTTTAAAAGTAAACACATAGAATGCTGAAGATATAATGATTTCAAGCAAGTGCACTCAACATCAATACTAAATGCAAAAGACTGCTTTGCTTTAACTCATAGAACAGTGGTTTCCAGGTAAAAAGCCTACCAGGAGAAGAGATCCCAGAAAAGTTTTATTCTGATATTGTCTTTCCACTTGAGCAACCATAAAAGACATTGAAAAGAATAAACATGCAGAAGTTCCTTGATTGGGAGTACTTAACATTTCTTTAGAAAGCAAACTTCAAAACATTCTTGAACTAACATTTTTGTATAAGATTTTGCTTTCAATTTTTTAGCTTTTCCTTCTGTTTGTTTTGGCTTAAAATTAAGTTTTCTAATGCACTGACAACAAAATTCAACTGCAGTACAGAACACCTAGGCATTATTTTTAGTAAAAATAACCAGGAGACAAGGCAATCTATTTCAACCTCAAAGATATATATTCCCCATAGAAGCACTAGAAATTATCATGTTTGTTCTTCCCTACCTTAAATCAAACTGGATTTTTTTAAGAGCATAAATTCTATTATCTCTAGAAGGGCACAGTTCAGGGAGTTAAAACGAAAACTTACTCTAGCTTATTGGCACATAAGCATTATACAGCTGTTCATTATGTGTTTCACATTCTCCAACAAAGTATAGCCAATGTTTTATTAGAGAATCTAAGCTCAAAAATATGACTGTTTATGAACATTATATTATGAAAGACCTGTTTTCTGACACATCAGTCACATGGCTCCTTTATATAACATCATTGGGAACCAGCCATGCACCAAACATTGGTCCGCACTGGATATCAGTAATTACACCAAATGATGCAAGTTTGGTTTCCCAAGTTATTTTCTATTGGCAGAACATGGGTAACCATTCAAGACAGCCTAACATTAACATTGCCCTAACAAAACAACTCTGACCTGAAGACATGAAAGAACTGCTTGATCTCTACATTCATTTAAACTTTGGCCCCTATGCCAAAGCAGGGTGCCACTTAATGCTAAAGATGCTTTAATGATGCAGGTGTTCGCCCATTGGGAATGAGACTCATAACAGCACAGCCTGCTAAAGCTTTGTCTGCAGTAGAATCTACTTTGATTCCAGTAGTCCCCAAAGACTAGCAGTTTAGCTGAACCAGAGCAAACCAGTGACAATCAGAGAAGCAAATGTAACCACCAGCACCCTCAGCTACTGTTTCAGATGCTGGACAGCTAAAACTGATGTTGGCTTCTGGTAAACACTGCACAGACCCAGGCTGTTCAACGCCCTCAAAACTGCAGGTCAGGTGTCAGTTTTAAATCATAGTCATCTGCAAAACCACAAGAGTGCAGCTTCAGTTCACAGGGTGTAAGTGCTTCAATGCAAACTGCTGCCCAAGAAGACATTTGAACTGAAATCATGAAAGCCTCTCTTTACCTTTATCGTACTGCCTACCAACAGGAGACTCCGGCCTAAATATGCTACAAAATTAGCAGGAGGCTACTAAGAAGGGCCAACAGGCAAAACAAAGTAGCCAGAAATTCTAGCAGTCATTCCAAAGCCTGAGGCATGCAATTTAAAAATGTCATGCTCCAAATACTTTGGCCAAACATGCATTAGGTAGATAGCAATGTACAATTAACATGTCAACACAAGGGGAAACAGGAATTCACTATCACTTATTAAAAACATGCAAAACACATATCATCCCTGAAAAAATAGCAAAATCATCCTATTTGCAGAGTTACTTCTAGTATTCTCTGAGACTTTGAAATTTTACTTTTTTTTTTTAAGTTCTATTTGATAGATCCTTTTAATTTAGTTTCTAGAGAAACAAAGGAAAGACTTTGATTCTTTCCTTGTTTTATCCTTAACATCTATGCCGTGTTCAACAACCCTCAAAGGAACAGAATATGTATCAAACTTGTTATCACCAGACTACACTTCAAAAATGGCAGCTACTGTAGATATTTACAAAGAAGTCATTCATTACCTTGGCATAGCTATGTTTGGGGGGAAAACCCCAAGCCAAACAAAAAACCCCAAAAGAAACAAACAAAACACTAGGTTTTTGTATTAAGTCCTGCACACTCAAACTTTTCTTACAACCACGCAATTTTCCAACTGTCATGCATTTTAAGATCTAGTGTATATGTAGTCTAGTTCTGCAGTGAATGTGTGTACTAAAATTGAGGTGATTCTATCTGTATTTAGCACTCACTCAGCATCTTCCAAATGATTTCCCTTATACACCAAAACCAACCTATTTATCCCCAGCTTCTCTACTGCTCTGGGACCTAGAAGCCACTTAAAACAGCTGCATGCTATCAGGAACATACACTTGTTGATATGTTCTCCTAGAGGCACATACCTCACACAGCACTGTAACAGTATTACCATATACGGTATATAAATTTATATTTACTACATAAAATAGTAAAATATAAATAGGATATATATAAAAAAAACATAAAATCGGCTATAAAAATAAATGCAGAAAGTTTCACCTCAACATAAGGAAGAACTTCTTTACATTGAGGGTGGCAGAGCACTGGAACAGACTGTCCAAGGGAGGTTGGAGTCTCCCCCTCTGGAGACATTCAAAACCCACCTGGACATGTTCCTGTGTAACCTGCTTTAGGTAGCCCTGCCTTGGCAGGGAGGTTAGATGAGATGATCTCCAGAAGTCCTCTTCCAACCCAAACAATTCTGTGCTTACAGCCAAATTACAGCAACCAGCAGTTGTGCACTTTATGTGGACTTGAGAATAGATACCTTCAGAATCACAGTTTACTCCTGCACTAACAAAAGCCACAAAAATTACCAAGAAATATCAGTAAACATGAAAGCAGACAAGGAAGGAAAAGCCACAGCACTGCTCGACACCATTACAAAATAAAAGCACTTCATCAGAGGGCTAAATATATAGGGATGAAAGTGGGATCCTGGTGATGCTCCAGTTACCTGTTGCAACTTTATGGACTCCACTTCTTGCACACTGATACAAGTGTCCACTACGCACTGTTCCGCTAAGACACTGTACTGTTCTAAAAACAGTGGGTTTGGCTATTTGCAATTCAGGGCTTATTCACACAAAAGGATATGCTGGTCTACCTAAAGATGAAATTTTAAACTAATTTAGCTTAACATAAACTGTTGTAAAATGATAAGGACACACCATCTGGTCTAAGCAGGTTAATTCAGTTTAGGAGAGCACAGATTTAAAACTGGAAGAAGTCACTGCAACTCCAAAACAAAATGTCTGACACAGATTTCATTAATCTCAAGAAATAACCTGCATATGAATATTAATACCCCCTCCACATTACTACTTGATTATAACACAGCCACAGAACAAGGTTTCTCATATGCATTTTCTCAACTATACAATAGCACTGAATGACACAAAATATCTGAAATATTTCAGAATGCACAAGCACCTCCATCATGTTTTGCTTTCTAAGATTAAAATTCAAGATCAAGTTATTTTTCTGACTTTAAAGGATATATTCTAATAATAAAGCTTTGCTTTTCTTGTATACCATTATCCCACATGCATCCATACTTTTCTATAGGGGTACCGACTGATGACAGAATATGGGACTTCAGGGAAAAAAAAGTCCTTTTTCTTCAAAAAGACTACTGAAAAGGTACATAAAAATTTGAAGACTTAGCATAAATTAAAATCTTTGAAATATTTTAATATCTAAACCCTGCTAATATACTCCAGATAGGTTGGGTTCAAACTTTAACGGAGGATGTTGAAGTTAGATATAACGAAGTTCTTTACTGTGAGGGTGGTGAAGCACTGAAATGGGCTGACCAAGGAAGTTGTGAATGCTCCATTTCCGGCAGTGTTCAAGGCCAGGCTGGATGGAGTCTTGGGTGACATGGTTCAGTGTGACATGTCCCTGCCCATGGCAGGGGGGGTTGGAACTAGATGATCTTAAGGACCTTTCCAACCCTATTCTATGATTCTATAGCAACCCCCAAAGCAGGGAGGAGGCAAACTGGAATTTGTTTAGAATACAGATGGACCATCAACCAAAGGGCTGGATCCAGCCTGCAAAGCAAACTTTTATTAAGCCACTGGCAATGCCTGCTAGCCAACTACTAGACAAGCCAAGTCCAGCCTATCAGTCATCCAAGCAAACCATGGATGCTATTTGGAAAGAAAGTAAACTTAAGTTTGGTAGTCAGAGTTTACTACTAGGTCAGTGGTAGTGCAGCCCAAATTCAGCTCTCTCTCTTTCAAGGCAGCTGAGCTGAGGAAGCAATACAGCCACTACAGAGAAGCAGGGGGCAGAGATGAGACCTGACTTCAATTAATGCAGTGAAATGCCAACTCAGGGACTTCTAAGTATGGTCACCCAAACTGAAAAGTTGGAGTTAAGTGCAAAAAAAAAACCAAAACACTGAGTTGGGCTGGGTGCAGAAGAGT
This sequence comes from Psittacus erithacus, assembly GCA_009867235.2. Classification (NCBI taxonomy): domain Eukaryota; kingdom Metazoa; phylum Chordata; class Aves; order Psittaciformes; family Psittacidae; genus Psittacus; species Psittacus erithacus. The sequence goes on along the minus strand of WYDI02020597.1, from coordinate 27,185 downwards.
TTATTACCCAAGTCATCACCATCCATTCCAGAATCAGGCTGGCTCCTGCAGAATCATTCCAGTAATCTTGGATCATGCACCCAGCGTTCTGGGAAGGTTTACTATTTATGCAGTCAGACTTTGTGCTGCACTGCAACCAATAGCACCCAAAGCCAGAGATGAAACAGGAGAGCAAAAGTCAGCCTGACAGATCTGACAATAAAACCAATTTGACAAGCACAGTAAGGCTGGAGCTCACTCCATTCAGCAACTTGTTTCTGCTCCACAGACCCTCAACATCTTGATCCTAGCACCACAGTGAAAGGACACTCAGTCAGCTGCATACAGTGAAAACACAAGTCAGACAGAGTACATCACTTCCACCTAACTAGCACAGAGGTAAATTGGGTGTACTGCTTCCAGATTACAACTGTGTCTGGCATCAGTATAGCCAAGTTCACAATCTAACTTGCTTTCATGAATGCTGGCAGACCCAGCATAAGCCCATATCCCTACCTCCCCTTCTCCCTTAATGTTAATACACTCATCCTATATTCCCTGTCTAAATTCCTGCAGTTTACTTGGATATATGAGAGACAACACAACCTGGCCACCCACTTCTCTTGGAATAATGGTAAAGCTGGCACAGAGATTTGTCTAAAACAACATGAAAATTAAGACAACTTAGTGGACCAGCATCAACTTGGAGCAGCTCAGGATGTTTTCAATATCTGTGTTTTTCACATCATCACTATTATCAGTTCTACACATTTCCTGGACTAACTCAGGCTCTATGTCCTCGAATAATGAAAGGCTGATTTCATTGCTTTGCCGCTGATTGCAACTATCACCTCAGACTTTCAAGCTTAAGAAGTTGCCTGAGTCAGACTGTAATTTTTGACAGCATAATGCAATCAAATTACATTTTTACTAATTTAAAAATCAAACTGTTTCTAATATAGAAAAAAAATCCCTCCATTCACAGGCCTGTAACAGTCACAGAAACATACTTCACTTTAGAAACAGAATCATAGAATCGTTAGGGTTGAAAAGGACCTTAAGATCATCTAGTTCCAACCCCCCTGCCATGGGCAGGGACACCTCATACTAAACCATGACACTCAAGACTCCATCCAACCTAGTTTTGAGCACTGCCAGGGATGGAGCATTTACCACTTCTCTGGGCAGCCTGTTCCAGTGCCACACCACCCTCACAGTAAAGAGCTTCTTCCTTGTATCTAACTTGAACTTTCCCTGTTTAAGTCTGAACCCATTACTCCTTGTCCTATCACAACAAGGCTCTACAGTTACAGACCACATCTTTACAACTTGCAGCTGCCCCTACAATTCTGGGACAGGAGGTACAACGAGTAACTGTTGCTGGTTTGGCACTGCTCATGCAACATAAGTTCCAGGAGTAAACATCTCCCTGTTTACATTTTCCTAATTTTATTAATAGTTTGTAGCATCCTGTAAAATTTCAACACGGGCTTGCCAGTGCCCAACTTTAAATAGTTTCAAACCCATACTATATATTCGGGATGTTACAGAAAAATGTAACATAAAATGTTACATGATCAAGTTAATGACTTCAGACTCCCTTTCTTAAGTTAACAGCCTTTGGGTTTGGAACTCCTCTAGCAAAAGTGTTAGCAACATAGTAATCACAAGGTTGTGAAGAAAAGCACAGAAGGCCCTTACCTACTACTGCTAACCAGACAAGATTAAACACTGCTGTGTTCTGAAAAGGGAGCATCAAATATATAAGCCCTTAAAGCAATTCACAGAAGAGAGAAATTCTATTCAGCAAATAAACATCTGTCTCCATCTACATCCTTTCTAAACTCCACTATTCATTGCTTTCATTCACACTCTGAGGAACAATAATCTGTTACTAAGCCTTTTTTTGTTTCACAGTAGCCACCTTTAAGAAAGGTAAAGTCACAGAGGATAGAGATGCATGCATACGCTACAACGTTTTAAGGACACAGGATAGTCTCTGAAGCTTTTTAAAGTTTTATCTCGTTTAATTACAGAAAGGTCGAATGAAGACACGAAACAGGGCCCCGGCAAAAGATGCTGCGGGGAGCTGGCAACAAACCGCTTCCCTCTGGGCCGCCTGACAGGAACTCGCCGGGGCTGGCTCCAAGTAGAGGCAGCCGCCACCTGGGCCGCGGCCAGCCCAAGCCGCGGCCAGCCCAAGCCGCCGGGGCCGGGCCTGGGCCGTGCCGCGCTCCCAAAGGGCCCGGACGGGGGTCTGCCTGCAGCGCAGCGGGGCTGCAGAATGCCGACCCCAAGCCCACGACCCGCGGCCGCTGAGCGGTTCTGTCTCGGCAGGTGCCGCCGCCGCTGCCACCCGCCGGCAACAGCAAGCCTCACAACAGCGCGTTCCGCCCCTCCACGGCACCGCACTGCGGCCCTGCCACGGAGGACGCGACTCCCTCGAGTGGGGTGCACCGGTTCCCTCCGCGGCCGGAAAGGCTCGGCCGAGCGGCGGAGTCGCGGTACGGGCAGGGAGCAGGCTGCCCCCGAGAAGCGGTAGGGGGAACCGCGCCGGGCTGCAACCTCACCATGGCTCGCTCCTGGGGCTGCACGGGGACGCGGCCACCCGCTGCTCCCGCCGCATCGGAGCTTCCATGGCCTCCGTCCGCCATTTTGAAAGTGAGGGACGCGGCCGGCGACGCCGTCACCGCCCGGAAGAAGCCGCCGCCGTCACCCGGCCGCGGCTCTGCGTCCGCAGCCCGCCCATCGCAGCCACCGGAGCCGCACTGCGCGCATGCTCCGTGGAGCTGAGGAGTTCCGGGTTGAGGCGCCACCGCCCCCGGGCGTGGCCGGGGTTTGAGGGGAGCGCGGTCGCAGTGACCCGGGTTTGGTTTGCTCGGAAGCGCTGTGAGGGGCCGGGGGGACCGGGACCCGAGCGGCAGCGCCTCCTGGAACCATCAGGAGGTGGAAGCTAAAGCGCTCTCCCCGGATCTTTCAAGACGGCCGATCCGCGAAACTTGTGCTGATCCCGCCTGCTGTTACACCGACAGAGTTCCTCTGTGGGCACTTAACACAGTGTGGGTGTTTGCTTGCGGCCCTGCTCTGATAGCAAGATAATAGCTGAAGTAATTTTCACATACACTGATGCATATTCATCCTACTTCAGCAGATACAGCACGTCTGCCATTTGGGCTAAGCAAAGGCAAAAAGGTATGAACTCCATACAAGCATAGGAGGCAGCAGGAGCTTTAGGCACATGCCTGTCTCCAAGGTCAGAAGTGTTTCCTCTGCAGCTCCTTGCTCCAGCTTATTGTAACTGTTCTGGGTACTCTCACAGAAGATAAGGGTGCTTGGGAACTTGGTTGATGTGTGACAGACCTGGCCTAAGAGCTGTTGGAAGTCTTAGGGATTGTTGCAAAACAGTCCAGTTGTACAATTCCCTGTGTTTGTGTCTTGCTCGGGCTAGGGAAACAGGGAAGCAGCTATAGCTTTGGGCCTTGCAGGCATACATAATAACCACCTACCACGTGTCCAGTTCCTCTGATTTCAGAAGACTGCCTTCTTCCATTGTAGTCTTACTGCTTCAGGCCTCTGAGATACTTTTCCTTGTTCCTCAGTTATCAGGATGGATGGCATAAAGTTTGCAGGTGACCTTTTCAGGTATATTCAATAGATTTTTCTCACTTTATGTGGTCACAGGTACCCTTGAAGTTCTTATGCCTTCAGATCATCCCACTGTACCTCTTCCATAGTAGCTACCACTCATCATTTTAAGTCACTGCACACTTACCTCATTGAAATCTGTCACTAAAAATCACTAAGACAGGTTTAGGCACAAGATGCAAGAAAGGACAAAGTCGATTTTGCCATTAAGCCACTTAACAATTGCTTCAAAGCTTCATTGCGTTTCGTCTGTGCACACTGAAGCTCTGTGCGCTATCCTCTGGTATCATGGCTGACCACTAACCAGTAGTGTTTGTACAACAGCTAAGTTTAGACTGATTACTGGAGTCCTCCTCATATACTGGCATCAACAGTAATATAGTATAATCCAGCTCCTGATGCAATTGAGCAAGAGAAGCAAGGGTGTTATTCAAACAACAACAAATACACCCAAGCAGGGGGAGGGCTGCCTGCAGTCCTCTCTCTGTGACACAAGCATCTTTCTTGTGTGGCCATCTTTTAGCTGAGCTATCAGTACGGTTTTGCTTTACTGTGGGACTTCTAGAAGTAAACCAGCTGCTTTAGCTGAACAATTGCATAGACTTATTAAACAAAATACTACAAAACAAAAAATGAAAGATTTGGAATTCACATAAGCTGGGAGATGGCAAACTGCGTGGCAGCGAACCTCTGACAAAACAAGTTGGCAGCACTAGCCAGGCAGAAATGGCACAAAACATCAAGATCTCCATGGCTACTAAAGTAATATAAAGGAAATAAGAAGAACAAACAGGAATGCAGATAATTTTTAATAGAGACAAAATGCTGAAGCTTAGTAAGCTTAGCAGGTCTGCTACAGCTAAAATAAAATGGTACAGCTGCAGGAAGAAACTGAGCAAACCCCAGTTTTCAGGATTGCTCCCCAGAATTACCAGGACTGCTGATTGCTAACTGTTGGTTTAAAAGCAGTTGGTTGGGGTGTTCTTTGGGGAAAGTAAGAAGCAGACATGCATGATGGAAGGCGGATAAAAAAAACAAAGCTAACGTAAGTCCCACAAAAAGCAGCTAAATTAACAAGAACATCTGAGAAAGGGTGTAATACAGTAATACAGTCTGACTGAGCTGAGAAGTTTTTCTGGAGCAAAGCTAAAAATTGAATCTTTGTCCTATGAAAATAAGATGAAAATTAAGTAATATTGAATTAGAAACTTCAATCTGTAAAGTTGTTTGAGAATAAATACATTTAATATCAAAGAAAATGGTGTAAAGTGACAAAGCTTTTTCAGCCAAACTCGTGCTTAAAATGGTAAGAAAAACATCTCAACATTAAATGTGGCAGCAGTTAGGAAAGCAGAGTTGATAACAGAGAATAACTTACCGATTATGAAACTCTATAGTTGCTATAGTAAGATTTAGAATGGTGTATACGGCAAAAAAAAATATGTTTGAAAGACCAAAAAAAGACTTTTAAATTATGTCAGGAGCAAAAACCAAAACTAAACAAAAAAGGTCAATTGCCTGGATTTATGAGCAGGTAGAATTACAAGTACTGACAGGGAAAACAAAAAAGAGTGAATATCTGTGTGCTGCACTGGGAAGAGAGCGAGATGAGGCATTGGTCTCTTATGTGTCCTTAGGGCACATACTTCCCCCAAAATCACCGAAACGGTTTAGGGACTACAACAGGCCGCGCGTTTCGGGCAACGTTTCGGCCTGTAGCGTTTTAGCCAAGGCATTTCAGGCCGCTCCCGGCAGATCGCGCCGAAGGAGGGGAGCGCCCGCCCGCCCCCCGCGCTGCCATCGGTCCTCCGGGCCAACCACAGAGGAGCGGCAGGGGCGGCCCGATAAGCCGAGCGGGGGGGGGTCGGCCGCGACGCGGAAGCGCTGAAGCCGGCAGCGCTGCCCGGCGGCGGGCAGGAGGGTCCGCCGCGGCGGGCGCATGGTGGCGGGGCGGCGCAGGATGCTGAAGCTGGCCGCGGGGCTGCTGGCGGCGGCCGCTGTGGCGCTGCTGCTTGATTGGTGCGTGCCTTCGGGGGCGCCAGCGCCCGCGGCGAGCCAGCGCCGGAGGGACTCCCGGCCCGCCCCCGGGGCAGAGGCCGCCAACCTGCTGTGGGTCGTGCAGGTGAGTGGGGTCAGGTCCGGGGCCGGGGTGCTCCCCGCCTTTCGGGGTCCTCCGGGCTGCGGCGCGGGGCGGGCACGGCGGGCGGGCCATGGCCTCCCCGCTGCGGCGGGAGGCGCTGACACCCTCTCCTGGTAAACGTCCCCCTTTGCTATCGCGGAGGGTCGCTGTCAAGCCGAAGTTACAGGTGTTCGGCCAGAATACCCAAAAGATGTGCATTGCAAAAGCGAGTAATTGAAGCTCTTATTATCACACTATCCTAATAGTACCCGATCCGGTATTATCTACTGGGATAGTAGATAATGCCTGTCCCTGTCCCCTTCCAAAGCTCAGGAAAGTTCTGTGCATGAGAAAATAGTTGCGCAGATTTTTAGCAATGGAAGGTATTGGGCCAGTGTAAAAGCAACGTGTGTTATGTTAAATGCGCACAGCTTTCTTTCCAGGTTGAATGTAAATGCAAATTAACTTGGCATAGTCTTGGAAGTAACCTGTCACGTCTGGGTGCGCCTGTAGCCTCTCTTCGACTCTTTCCCCCAGAGCATTCTTGAAGCACTTAATGTATAACTGACCGCAAGCTGTGTGTGTGTGTATTTGCGTATAATCAACACCTGAGATGTCACAGCGGTTGCATGCAGTTCCTTCTAACAAATAGGCTGCTTTTGCTAATTTGTTTTTATTCTCAAACCCAAGGACACTTTGCTTAAATGTACCAGTTGCAGGCAGCGTTCTTGGTGCATCAGCCAAATGTATTATTAGTCCTTCTGTTCTGTCCAATTGCTATGTATTTTCAGTGTCAGTTTTTTCAGTCATTTTTCCTTAAGTGACTTCGGGTTTAGCTCTACTTCAGAATAGATTTCAAGATGAGAGATACACTTGAATTAATATAGATAAAGCCCCTGTCTTGAGTTGCTATCTTGAAGAGAGTCAACTACAGCAGCATGTAGCAGCTGCAAAGCTATGCTGACAAGCAGCATGCACAGCTCCATGCAGCTTCCATGTTCTCTCTGGTTGTGTTACTTCAAGTGGAGTTCTCCCAGGAATAGGTCATGGTGCAGCTAATTTGAGACTTGGCTTTACTTTTAAGTGGTTATGTTCTCTTTCAGATCTGCCCTTTAACAGATGCTTTATCATAGACCCAACTTGGAAATTAATCAAGCACTAACTCAAGCATTGTGCCTGATGATGTTATGGGAAAACGGCTTCAGGCTCCCTGGTGACTTCAGAGGTCTAACTTCGGTCACTGGATAGGGTCTTTTGTAGATCTTAAACTTGTATCATAGTAGAGGAAAAAAGAGGGAAGATCTTTGTAGAAAATCAGGCTTCCCAAACACTTGACTGCTAAAAGGTTGGGAATTTACGTTCTCCATTGTTACTGGTAGAAAGCCTTGGAAGACTTTTGCTCAAGCATCTGGAAACAGCAAAAATAGAAGTTTTTACTTTCTCTGTTTGATTGCTGAGATAGATAGATAGGTAGGTAGATAGATAGATAGATAGGTAGATAGATAGATAGATAGATAGATAGATAGATAGATAGATAGATAGATAGATAGATGAATTGCAAATCCACAGGCTGAGGAGAAGCAAAATAAGACATTGTATCCTTGTCAGTGGTTGAATTAGGGTTAATATATTGAGGTGGTTTTACTGTGCTTTTTGATTCATACTAGCTTGACTATATTAATAAAAATGAAGTTAAGGTTATGTCTGAAAATGTTTACCTTTTTTAGCATCCAATTCTGATATAGGCAAAAGTTACATATAAGCAAATGGGGAATTTTCCAAAGCAGAGTTAAAAAACTGTTTTCAGGCAATGCTTCCTACATATTCAAATGGCTGAATGAGTAAAAGCTCAGGCATTTTGTCTCCAAGGTATTTCATCTAGATTTCTCAAAATGGAAAAAGATCCAGGTTTATTAAATTGAATGTAAAAGTTAATGTTTTTCTTTCTCAGTCAGTGATACCATCAAATGCCTATCAAAAAGATAGACAAAACCATGTGCTCACTGGTTTTTGAGTGTCAAGTTTGTCTAAACTGAAGGGGGTAAGTTACTAATTCATTGAAACGGAATAGCAGGTGGAATTGAAAGCATTCCCCCAAGATTTACTTCGGACATACCTGAAAAAGCGTAATATTAACAACAACAACAAAAATCTTACTTTTCTTATTCTCCCCATCCCACCCTGTAGGTATGTTCTGATGTGAGGGCTTGGACTGTTCAGAAATGAACAGCACCTTTTGCAGTTATGTGCAAGTGCTATCATCATTTCTTGAACAATCTTTGTGTTCATGAAGCACATGGAATAGGCTCTAAACACACTCATTAGCTCAATTAAAACGCAGGGGTAGAATGATATAAGTCCTTCCACCCAGCTGATGGAAATGTCACACCAGGTACAAAATTAGTTATCAGTATGCTTCAAGTCCTAGGTGACTTTAATCTCATCTTGCTTTGCATTCTCTCTTGCGGCAAGATCATTCTGTTGTACCAGAAGCTCACAGAATTTGAAAGCTAACAGGCCTCTTAAAGCCATCAAAACTTGCTGTAGATAGCTAAGTATTTCGTTGTATTATTGTATGCCCTTAGATTGAAAGAGATTTTCTCAGTGTAAATATGATTCTAGGGGTTAGAGATGCAGTGTTATATGTTTGCTCTGCTTTTTTTCTTCCCTAATCATCCACTTCTGTTTCTCCCTGTATCCCATATACTGATATGAATCACTATGACTGCTCTTATGTTGCATTCTTATGTACATGGTTTTGCAGAGCAAACTGGGCAGCAACAACCCTCTGTTTGGGACAGTGTTTAATTTTTCTCTTTTGCAGGTGTCAGATATTCATATCAGTAGATTTCGGGATCCCAAACGAGCTCCTGACTTTGAAAAATTCTGTTCTGAAACAATTGCTATAATTCAGCCAGCACTTGTTCTAGTAACAGGTGAGCAATTCAGCATGTGGATTTCCTGTTGAATGTGCTGTCAAAGGAAGAACAAACAAGTGAACTTTAAAGCCTTAAGGTATCTTGAGCAATGGCAATGGAGTTTCAGCTGCAGATAGACTGCTAGAAGCAGAAGAGAATAACTTTGCAACTTAAGAGAATTAGTTTTTGTTCAATGAGTGGGTCTGACAGTGTTTAGTGTGTATTATATGTAAGAGACATAATTATGCAATATAGTTACTGTTTGTCCAATACTTATCACTTCACCTTAGTTGTCCCTAGCAGCTCCCTTCATTCTTGTCCTCCTGCTAGTAACTCTGCATCAGTCTTCACTATTTGAAATTACAGAAGTTATTGATGTCTGTGATGAGTCATTAAAAGCCAGTTCCTCTCTCAGAACAATCCCTGCTCATTTGTATGAAATTCACCTATCAATTAATGTAAGATTTCATTGCTGGTTTCTGTTTGAACATATCATGCCAAGACAGGTGAAATAAGCCTTGCCATTCCATTTGATAGCTTGCAATTGAAATGGATTACGTTTTGGCAAGCAAATAAAAAATAAAAAGACTTTGAGCCATTACTGTACGCGAGGCTTTAGAATCTTAATGCTAGACCTGGACTTCTGTTTCTACAGGGAGTTACCTATCTGCTGCTTGCTTTTTAAGTTATGAGTTCAGAAATAGTTAGCATCCTTTAACTAGCAATGCAGGAAGGCATTACTATATGAACAGAGCTGGGGATGGCTCAAACTCTAATTGGAGCTTGCAGGGATACAGAAGGTGTGAAGTTAAACAAAGCTTCTCTGACTACAGTCTTCAGGTATAATGAATATGTCATAATTGTCTTTTTTTTTGGCATGGCATTAGTGAAAGTGCTGCAGTGATGTGGCTGATAGATGTTTCGACAGGCTACCACATCTACATTAGAAGGTATTTACCCTTGTGATAACCTCTCATAGCAGATGACAGGAGTGTTTTATGCACTTACTATAGGACACATGGACGGCATGCTTACCTAGTTACAGTATTTGTGTAAGCCTTGCCTTTGTGCACTTTCAGGTGACCTGACAGATGCGAAGACAAGAGATAAACTGGGATCTGAGCAGGTAGAAGTAGAATGGAAAACTTACCAGTCAATCCTGAAGAGATCAAGGGTCATGGAAAAAACCAAGTGGATAGACATCAAAGGGAATCATGGTAAGAAGGAAATTAAACACCTCTTTCTTTCTTGAGATTACAGAGCTGATTTAGACAAGTTAGAATATAGAGGTAAAATAAAAATAATCTAAAGAATGTAGTACTTAGTAGCACATTAGCGGTGGCTATGAACCAGTAGAAGGGCTTGCCATCTACATGTTTGCTTCACCAAGAGCACACTTTGTTTAGAGGCACTTTCTGGAATATTAGTACCAGGGAAGAAGGACTATTCATTTGTTGCTTTTACCTTTCAAATGGTAGAACAGAGCTTCAGATGTTAGTTTCAAGTTCATTAGCTTATATACCCCCTTTTTTAATTGAAGGGCAAACTGTAACCTTATCCTACTGAAGAAATAGTTTGAATTTACTTTTCATAGACTTGCTCCCACAGGTTTAAGTTTAAAAGTGTCACACATTCAGTATGTAAAGGAAAATCGGTTTCTTTTGAACAGAAAGAACTCACAGAAGTTTGTACACATCCTAGTTGTTGGTACATTCCAAGCAGTCAAACACAAGCTAACAACCTTTCAAGCTATATAAGCCAGCTGTTACAAGAAGGGCAATATACTGCCCGTATATGACTTTCTACTCCTATTTCCCTATCAGGCCTCTGTTACCAGCCTTAATGATGGACTTCAGCTGCAGGAGAAACCTGCCTAAGTTGCTGTCTGTTTGATACACACTTTTTTCTGATGCTATTGCTACTTTATTTTCCTTGCATAAGTTAGATCTTACCTATAGGGAATGCACCCAGTCCAAAAAGCCTTATGGCCAAAGTAGAAACACACAGTTAGCTTTTAGCCACTAAATGACAATTTACATTCCCAAAATAACTTTAGCTTTGAATTGAAACTTAAATGAGAAAATTGTTCTTGCTTATAGGTCTACTGCATCAAGTATATCCTGTGCCTGCTGAGACAGCTTTATTTCAACATAAGGAAATAAAATACAGAAGTTAGTGATCAATTTGATCTTAGTTTCTTTTTTTCTCTCCCCTACAGATTCATTCAACATTCCGCACCTGAATAGCATTCAGAATTATTACAGGTACTTTTATTTACCATTATATTCAAGATCAAACTGGCTAGACAATATGGTTTTCAGTTTCACATAAATGCTTTTTTCACTGACTTTCCTATAGTCCAGTATCATATTTGCTATTCCCCCTCCCATTTCTGTTGCCAGTTAGTAGACCAGACTAGACTGAGTAAATAGAGCATTCGTTGTGCAGACTTCTTATTTCTTATCCCTCTGTGTTTTGTAATTGAGCATATTGTAAATCTGCCTGTGGCTAGGAAATGTTCTGTTACGTGCTTAGTTTCCTCAGAGCAGTTTTATGATATATTTATGTTCCCAGAGAATGCTTTTCCTCCTCAAAATATATAGAAGAAAAAGAAAGCAAGAGAGTACTTCACTTTCTACAATGTTCTTTCTGCATGGCCAAGAGGACTTTTCATGTCATATGGCTCTAAATTTTTTCCAAGCCATTTTAGAAAACTGAAAGTAGAGCAGGAAGAAGGCAGATGGTGATGATGGGGGGGCAAATGTTCTTGGGGAGCACATTTGAGATTTATGTGAAGATTTATGTGATGAATTCTGAGATTTAATGTGAAGATACGTGAGGAAACTTCCCTTTCTTCAGCAGGCTATTTTGCTTGCACATTGTTAAAGTAACCTCAGTTGTAACTTGTGTTCAGCTTTGTGCTTTTCACATCTGAACACAAAATCTTGTTTCATAATTTTGGTAGTGCTTTCAGCTTTGACTCTTTGGAACTGGAGGAGGACTTGGAAATCTAAACTCGACTTAATTCAGGCTCTTAAGCCATCCACTTTTCAATAAGGCAACAGATTAATCATCTGATATCTGAGCAGATATGTTTTCCCATAAATTCTGTGGGATAGGATCCTACAGCAGCTGCATTTTCAGGAGAACATGGAATTCACATGTGGATTTACCATAAAGGGATGAATGTAGGGTGCTAACAAGACTTTCAGATGTGCTAGTGAAGTGCAGCGCACATCCCTGTACCTTTTGCCACAGTTGTGGCTACATGACAATCTATTATCAGTCTTCCACTCTAGTTTTAAAAGCTGCTATCAGAAGTCCTAGTGACACACATGGGAAGATGCAGCACCAGTGAATTTGCCAGATCATCCATGAATTGTTGCTTGGCCTGGACAAGCTTATTGTTTGGAAAGATGAATGGACCACCTGCCTCTTGTCTACACTGAAGATGCACTGATAGTGTAGGCTTAAATTTTAAACTAACAATAGTGTGTGTACCTTTAGCATAGTAGAATAGACCAAACTGTTCTAACTTACTAACACAAAGAGAGAAAGGAATGTTCAGCTGATGAGAGAAGGAACATCATGGGACTGATAACAACTAAGAAGACAGTAAATAAGACCAAGGATGCCAGCCTTCAAGGTGGCAGAGCGGCGCCCAATGCAGAGCGAGACTGGAACAGAACAGAAGCAAGGACATACCAACTGCTAACTCAGCACTAGGACCCTGCGAGCATGCACAAGCACTAAGGTCATTCAGTAAATACAGTGAGGAAGACTATCAGCAACCACTGTCACAGGAAGACAGAAATTTTAGGTTTTGACCCTGAGCTTCCAGTTTTCTTATTGAAGTTCATAATAACTTTAACTTCAAAAAAATAAACATTGTGAAAGGGCCTTTATGGCGTTGGAAGTATTGGTTTATATCTGAAACTTGTTTTTAATATATTGGCTTCAGGACAACCTTTATTCTGACTGGAGGAACAGTGATATAAACTGCGTTCTGGATGGCTGTGTTCAAACTATAATCATCATCTGAACTCAGGGATGTTTTAGCTTCCACATATCATGCATGGAGTTAAAAAAATAACCAACCACATCACCCCAAAAGCCCCAAGACCAAAAAAAACCAAACTTCTGCCCCCCCAACCTAACAAATTTTAGTTAATCTCAGATTTACTTACAATTATTTTAGTTACATAATTTAAATTTTAATAGAGCAATTTAGTAGCTACCATTTGTTGTAACGTTATCTGTCTTTGCCAATGGAGCATACGTGCAATTCCCATCTAGCATAAAGTATCAAAAGCACTTCCGTTTCAGAAGTTAAAAAAATGAAAACACATTGTCAATGGAAAAAGAGAAAACAATGAATGTATTCATTATTACATGTATTTATCATAGCAAATATTAGCATAAAACCACGGAGGGGAAAAAAGGTGAAATTAATTGGCATGTCTTGTGCGTCCTTTCCTGTTTACAGGTCTCTCTAAGAGTATTTCAGGATTAAGATTCAAGAGCGTAGTTAACATCAGGTAACGTGCAAAAGAGCAGCAATGCTTTTTTGCTCTCTTCTCCTACTCTGTGTAATTCTGATGACATTCCACAAGTGTCAGGAGGACTAGTAAGATTTGCTATGTCAAGAAATTAAAAGGAGTAATAAGTAAGAGGAAATGTTGCATTCTTTGCTATGTGTAAGATTTGGTGTAGTGTAGTGTTTCTGTTTTGGATCTTCTGGAAAACAATTGGAAAGGTTCAGTATTTCTTTGGTTCAAGATCATATTTCATTAGCCAGCAGCTGATCATTCTACATCAGAGTGACGTAAGAGACCTTCAACAAATCACAGAATGATTAGGGCTGGAAAGGACCTTAAGGTCATCTAGTTCTAACCCCCTGCCATGGGCAGTAATAGTGGAGACAAGACTCGATGGCCCTGATATTTCTAGGTAAGCAAAGGTTCTTTTTGAAAAACTGTTTCAGATGCCAACAATAACCACAAGACAATAACTCGGTTTTCTTTGCAGGTCTCCTTTAATTAAAAGTCATGTAAGATCCTGCTGTCCCTTCGTGTTGCCTGTTTGTTTTGTATCATTTATGGCTGGCCTGTCCTTTATCCATAAAAACGTACCATGTAGCTCAAAGTGTATTTATGCTCACACTTTTTAAAATGTTTGTGTGCTAACCTGCTGCTTGTCTTATATGACCTATATGATGCATCTTTGCAGTATAGAATCTCAATGCCGCTGATGTTTAAGAAGAGCCTTTACTGCAGTAACAAGGTGGAACTAGACCTAATGCAAGAAATTTTGCATTTATACTACACAGGTCATTTTTGTCAATGCTGCAAGCTCTCCTAACAGCAATCTTTCAATTTTATTTTGGCAGGAAATACTCTGCCTGGCATAAAGATGGCTCTTTCCATTACATCCACACCACCCCTTTTGGGAACTATTCATTCATCTGTGTGGATGCCACGCTAAGCCCAGGCCCTAAGAGACCCTATAATTTCTTCGGGATTTTAAACACGGTATTTTATGAGTCTTGGCATTCCATTTTGCTGCTCGCTTACTTCTATAATGGCTTGTTTGGGGGGTTGTTAGGGTTTTTTTATAAAGAAGAATTGTCTGGAAGATTTGTGCTCATCTAAAAGAGTCTTTATGGTTTTAAGTTATTAGGCATTTGGGATATTTATTTAGAAAAATAAGTCTGTTGCTTTAGTGTATAAAGTATCAGTGTTTTCTCTCTTAAATAATTCAGTACAAAAATGTCAAATTAGACATTTTAAGGACACTGTCAGTAGTTTCTTAGCATTTAGCTAGGCTTCTGTGAGAATTTCCTTATATGCTGTAAAGTTTAAAACAACATCAAACTTTCTCATTTCTCATCTCCTTTTTGCTTTGTTAGATGGTTTTGTTGTTGTTGCTAATATCACAGATTAGAGAGTTGCACTTCTCAATGGAATAATTTGAAATGTAATGCTATGAAGAAAGGTGGCATTTATGAAAGTGAGGTCTGATCTTCTGAGACCACAAAATTTACATGGTATTGTTTTGAGAATATCATTAATCCCAATGTTTCAACCACATCTCATCTTAGATAATATTTTGCTTCCCTTTTATTTTTTTCTCTGTAGTTTATTGATACGATTTTGTTCTCGAGATACTCGTCTGAAGCGTTGGCAAAGAGTAACTGAGTTCTGGTAAAGAGATGTCATGTTTTGCCTATGATAAAGACCTCAGGGAAAAGTAAAAAGTTCTCCCTCTAATCTTGTCTAGAGAAGGCTGGACATCTAATGAAGTGTTTGTAAAGTGCTTGGTGATGCTTAGATAAAGGTGATGTAGAAGTGTCGAGTACTGTTCTCACTGTTTACTGTAATCCATAGTGGGTGCAGTAGATTTGCAGACAAACTCTCAAGAAGCTAAGAAATGCTGTTGAGTCTAGAGCTCCTTGGCTGCAGTGAGTCAATTTTGTGCTTGCTATTTACCAGTAGCAGGCGTCCAGAGAGCATCATTTGCAGATTTTTGCACAAAACTGAAGGTAGATACCTGTAAGAATTAAAGCTCTGCCAGGAATTTGAAAATAAATTAGATTTGTATTAGTGACTTGATTGCATAGCTTAGATAAAAATATTCCTGAAGCCCAAATTCATAAAGGCAAATGAAGAATCATTTCACTTGATACGCCAATTACATTAACCCAGAATGGTATTCTGGATTCATTCTTTTTGAATATACCTTTATTTCTGTTTCCTTTGTTTGTTCCCATCAGTGTTTCTTTTCAGGTAGGAGGGAAAAGAATATGTTGGTGGTTCTCTGTGTTACCCTAAAAGATGATCTGCAAAAAGGTGGAAAAGTGGATTTAAGTTCTTTTCTGGTTTTAGTTTTCCTGCCTACTCTGTTAGACTTTGAGATCCTATTAGTATTGGGATTCTCTCTGGACAGTGAGTGGCTTATTTAATATTGGAAGTCAGACAAGTAAAGGAGAGGAATTTTACCTGCTGTTTAAAATGTTAGTTTTGCTTAACTTTAACAGCAATGGCTGAGTAATATTTTCAAGATTCAGTGTCATGCCTATAAAGGCTGTCTAACAACTTAAGAGATAATATGGATGATAATTGTAAGGTAAAGATGTTTGTAAAGTCAACTCAAGTGTGTTGTCTTTGACTATATAAATAAGCAGCAGAACAGATAGAAATATCATTTACAAAATCCTTCTTTATATTGTATTTTTCCTATGTTCACTTCCAAGGAAGGTGTTGAGTGTCTTGTTATTGCTTTCTTTTTCCAGCACTGAGTTTTAGGGGTAGGTCTAGTAATACATTTTGGTCATGCCCAGGTCCTGGGAGCAACTGAGAGTATTCTCTTCATTAGTGTCTTTCTGCTTTCCTTTTGTTCTTTCAAAGTAACCTGAACGTTAAACAGCTTTGTTTGGTTGTCTTTCAAACACCTGCCCGTTTCAGAATCAAATGAAAGAATTATCTTTGATGGCAACACAAAGTCTGCGCAGCAATCATACTGTCTGGTTTGGCCATTTTCCCACCTCAACAATCATCTCCCCAGCCCCAGGAATACGAGCACTGATGAGGTAAGAGCTTTCTTTTATTCCTGTATGTTTTCAGCCTGAAGTACATTTCTTGCCCCTCTTCACATCCTTGTCTGTCACTTTTCAGGTTTTCTGCAGTGGTATTTTCTTCTTATCCAAATAATCACATTTCTTATGTTCTTTTATTAGTTCTGCCACAGCCTATTTATGTGGACATCTCCATACACTGGGTGGGCTGATGCCAGTCTTGCATAGTCAGCACCGTGGTGGCACTCTGGAACTTGAACTGGGAGACTGGATGGATAATAGGAGGTGAGTAAACCCTAAGTGAGCAAATTGTCATATGGAGCCTACTGGTTATGCTTTGATTCTCTTTTATGCTGCTTGGAGAACTTGCAAGAAGCATTAGGTCTGCCTGACTTGTTATTGCTATTGATGTGTTTGAAAAATTTCTCCATGTGTAAGTGTGGGATTTTTTTTCCCTCTATACCAACAGTGTGCTAATAAATTGAGTAATTTTTAGATTAATTCTTGATATTTAGAAATTCAAAAGAAGACCTCTCAATGTCTATTTAGGATGCATTTAGTATTCAAATAGACAAATAAATTGTAATAAAATTCAGCATCACTACTTCAAAAGATCCATGTTTTGCACCAGCTGTTAGAATTTTAGAAACAAAAACAGTCTACCTAGGAAATGTCACCTTAGCAGTGTATCAAAAAGTATCTGATGTTACATGAAATGTATAGTAGTATATTAGCTTGTATATTAGCTTTATCCTGCAGTAATCTCAATAAAGATACTTGTATGCCTACAGGAAGAGAGCACACTGAGGTCTATGTCCATAACTAGAGTACCTACCCAGACAGTGTAGTAATGTATTTTATTTGAATTCTGTAACGCTCATTTATCTGATTTATGGGCAAAATTCAATAGATGTTGACATTTGGAATTTTGAGTAATGCTTGAGTGATTTATAAAAAACTGCAGCTGATCAGAGGTAACGAGCTGTACGGTTAATACAGGAGAATTGGTTGAGATAGGATCAGCTACAGAAGAGAATAAATGAAACATAAAAGAAACAAGTTCTGGTTTGGACCTTGGGAAGCATGGGAATCAGCTGGGCATGCAGGAGTTTGTATTAACAAAATTTTTTCCTTTCATTATAGGTACCGGATCCTTGCATTTGATCATGACCTCCTGAGCTTTGCAGATCTTAGCTTTGAAGAATGGCCTGTAGTCCTCATCACCAATCCCAAATCCTTCCTTTACAGCAGTTCTGCTCATGAACCACTAGACAAAATTCTTTATTCCACTCATATCAGGTATCTTGTAATATCCTGATTTTACAATATTTAACTATATTATGATAATTGGGGTAATTTTTGGTTATAAGGTACATCTATATATGTGTATACATGAACCCTTTCTTTAAAATGTATATGTCCATTGTTCTCAGATTTCACTTTTCTCTGGATGATTGTTCCTGAGAGCTCAGTTTGTGCCATTCTGTGATAAAAGGAGATTATGTAGAACAAATTCATGTTCATTTTATTTATGCAGTTATTTTCCCTGAAGTCAGTTGAACTCATTTATGTAACCAAAGCTGGTAGAGTTAGATTAACACGTAATTTGTGTTATTTATCTTATGTGGCCATGTTGCCTCCATTGATTTGGAGATTTTGTCTGTATTTTTTCAAGTGTTTTCTCTATTTGCATTGGACTTCTTAGTCTCTTGTGATTTCAGTTTTACATCCTTTATATACTAAAACAGCTTATGGCTCTGCCAATTTTCATCTTGGGCTTAGGACTCTCCATCTTCCCATTTTTACCTTTTCTGTTTTTTTTAATTTGTTTTTCAAATTTCTGTGCCCTTTACAACATCTTATATTTGCTGTTAGGCTAACACGCATGAAATGTATCAGTATATTACATGCGAAGTATTACAAGCAAAGGAAGTTTGTCATACTTTTCAGTTAGGAAGCAGCGTCCTACTAAGTCTACCTACTTTCCAGTTTCTTATTTAGAACCTTATCTGAACATTTGTATAATTATACTAAATAGATGAACTGTAGAATCATTCACCATAACTATGTGAGATGCTGTCATTTGACTGAAATATGGTCTGGAATGCCTTTTGTATTGCCAGAAATGAAAGAAATTGTACATGCGATATATTGAGTCTATGTTAGTATCACTGTTTCTCTGAATATGAGCACTTCCAAGTGATACCCATTTGTTGGTATCTCAAATCTGTATTGCTTGTCTTGCGTTCCACTCCATTTCTCATAAATTCAATTACAAAGACTGAAAGGTTATATTCTGACTAGTGAAAAGGAAAAGAAAAATAAGAGGGAGCAGAACAAATACACCCAAGAACAAAGGTCTTTAGCGAGAGAGAGACTGGCAATTTTTATTGAAGACATCTACATTATTTGGTTATGTGTCTGTATGTGCACAGGAGGATTTGTGATAGCAAATGTTTTCACAGTGGCAAGAGCTCTAAGATCATTTCTGCTAGGACCTGAAGATGTCTGCCACTTTTTGTCTGTTCCACAGCCCAGTTTTCTATCCTATTCTTTTGCACAATACAATACAAAACTTTTTAACTGTAGGAAAGAACTACCATGTTACCATTAGCCTTACAGATGTTTCATCAGTTTAATTTCTAACTCTTTTGAACTGTGAAGTAGAAGAGTTCAACACTTTAGGGACTTCTCTTCAGGAAGTAAGGACAACTCTGTAAGTCCTGTAACAAATCTGTTTATTTTGATGTTTATTCACCCCTCAGAATTCTGGCCTTCTCTCCTTCTGTGATTACCTCCATCAAAGTTTATATAGATGGAGTTTACTTGGGGAATGCACATCAGGTGTCTGGGCCTCTCTATGTACTGAACTGGAGCCCGCAGAACTACAGTGAAGGGTTCCATCACATAGATGTGACTGTCCAGGTAAGCTGTTGGCATTCTTTGTATTGAATTTTTTATGTTGTCATGTCTACTCCATCACCCTTCTGCATCACATAACGAGGGATGAAATACATGATGCAGACTTCCTTTCAGGTTTGTCTGATTACAAAAACGAAAGGATTTATTAAATGAAAAAACACTGCTGAGCACAAAACCATACATAATGCATCTGGACAAAAGAAATAATTCTTATTTTTCATCAGAAATGTAGTAAGACATGATAGAAAAGCAAGTAATTGGTCAAAAATAAATTATTCTGGGTAACAGGCAAATTAACTTCTAAGGTTGTCTTAGAAAAAAAAACAGTTGAGCTCGATCAAGGAAAATAAGAAGTAGCTTCATGTTAGTTCAGAAGGCAAAGGAGCTGGATCTGTAAGATTGGAATGCTGTCCTTGATTATCTGTTTGAATTTCTTTCCATTACTTCTTACAGGCTGACAGCCAATACAGCTTCTGTTTCCTAGAACATCAAGCTTAGCTGGTATTAGATTACTGGGTGCAAAATAGGTTTTTTCAGTGAATGCTTCTGTTCTCAGTACTGTATTTTATTTTTGTACCTTCAAGTGGTCTTGAAGAACTTGGTAAGACTGTTCTGACGTTCTGTCCATTGCTTGGTGGTCCCCAGCTTGGTATTACTTCTCACAGGACAAAAGCAAGTGTTTTGTTCCTAATGGCCTTTCTGTACTGTCAGTGTTCCACCTCTCAGCTTGTTACTGATTTCCGTGATGCTTTACCTGCAAAAGTTATAGTTTGTAAGTGGTTTATTTTCTGGGATCTTTTGGGATTTTTTAATCATGATGAAAACATGCATAAAACTGAGTAACATTTGAAGAGGGTTGTACAGGCCTGCATAGCAACAGTTGCTTGCAAATACATGCTTGTTGTCAGGTGACAGAATGGGATTAAAAAAACCAAAAGACATAAATCACTATTACATCTAGTAACCAGATAGTTTTTGGAAAGCAAGGAGGATGAAGCATTAACTTGAATTAGGTACCTAGAGAAAATATGACTACTTAATTGTACATTGTTTCTTGGATTGTCCAGATACTGTCTCAGCTGTAATCACACTAAACACACTGAATCCTCTACTATAAATAAACCTTTTATTATGTACTGGAAGATAAGCTGTTGTATTGGTTTGCATGGCAAGGTTTTGGTAGCGGGGGGGCTACAGGAGTGGCTTCTGTGAGAAGCTGCTAGAAGCTTCCCCTATGTGTAATAGTGCCAGTGCCAGCCAGCTCCAAGACTTACTTGCCACTGGCCAAGGCCATCAGCAATGCTGGTAGCGCCTCTATGACAACGTATTTGAGAAGGGGGGGAAGTTACTGCTGGCTGCTGGGTGGGGAGGAGGTAGAGAATTTGGGAGTGAAGTTAAGCCTGGGAAGAAAGGAGGAGTAGGGGGAAGGTTTTTATTTCTCATGATCCTACTCTGATTGGATTAGTAATAAATTAAACTGGTTTCCATCAGCTGAGTCTGATTTGTCTGTGATGGTAATTGGTGAGTGATCTCTCCCTGTCCTTATCTCAACCCACAAGAGTTTATGGTATTTTCTCTCCCCTGTCTAGCTGAGGAGGTGAGTGATAGAACATCTTTGGTGGGCATGAGGCATCCAACCATGGTCAACCCACCACAGGTGTCAGTGTTACACATGCAGAAATATCAAACTGTTGAATAAAGGTAGCACTGTTACTGTTTATCAGTATCAGTTTCTAGCAAATATGCCAGAAAAGCAGCACAACAAAGCTTCAAAATAGTTTAAGATGGGCTATTATCTAGAATTGAGCTTTCAGAAAACCAGTGGTGGTGGTGCCAATAAATAGTCACTGTCTTCCACAAGTTGCTGAATCTCTGAGAGGTTCTTGTTCATATGTAGCACTTTGAGATTATGATCTTATGGTCACCAGTTTACTTGGAACTACAAAATTGACAGTAAGTAATCCTTTGTAGGTAGAACTATTTAATGTAGCAGTATGCCGGACATGCATGCGTCAATTGGATCATCCCAGAAAATCTGCAATGGTAATTAGCAACTTTAACAGGATCGTTTGTGCCCTATTGGTCTCTAATTGCTCTCTTCTTTCACTCTAGGATGGTTCAGGTAGAATTAGTACGCGGAGTCATATATTTGCTATGGAAGAAACCCTCTCTCTTAGATTTGACTTTTGGCCATCTGTTATTCTTCTCAGTGATCACTATGTTCTAGTAAGTGCTTTCAGCAAAACTTTCATTCCGGTTGGTTCCCCAGAGACTGCAGGAGTATTTTCCTAATTCCTGGTAGACTTGAATACACTTTGCTTTTTCCAGATATGACTCCATTGGAATTTCACACATATTTCAGGTTTCCTTTCCCAAGTTGTGCACTTCAAACATGAATGTGCAGCAGTGGTTCATGCGAACAGTTGACTCCATGGATTTAATCACAATTGTCCATTTTGGAACATAGGTATATACACATTTTGTGTAAGCAACAGGAAGAAAAGAATCTCCTGGAGACAGCAGAAAAGAAAAACATGAAAGAAACATTCACTGCGATCTGTTGCAATATGTGTACTGGCAAGACTGAGAAGTCTCCCATCAGCTGCTGCTATTATAGGTAGCTCTAGCAAAGAGGAAGGCAAGATTCCCACTGACTTCCATAAATTCCAGGTCATATCCAGAAGTGTTACAGGCTAGTACATGCAACGAAGAAATGTCATAATAGCTCAGGTGCATTTACAGAACAATGTAGGAAAGTCCACATGACTCTAGATAGTATCATAATCGCCTCAAAATTATTATGTTAGTTTCATTAATCAGTAACTGACCTTCTCTTGAACAGCAGTTCTGTGCTGTAGAGCACTTAGAACATGCTTTGTGTAGGCAGTGTATTTACACTTTTCCAATGGATGTTTTACAAACCCCATTTTTTAAAGGTTCAGGTCTATCACTTGCAGCCATCCAACTGAACTGAAGTCAGTAAGATGCAAGTCCAGAAACTCAGAAACTTTTTACTCTTCAGTTCAATGACACCATCAAGCTTTGAATATGTGTTTCAGTTAGAAATCTGTATCATTCTGTCGGTGCTCAAAGGCAGTGACTGCTCCAGCGCTTGCTTAGAGTCAAAACTGTCATTTCAGGCTCGGGTGCTCTTTGGACTGATTGTGCTGATTCAGATCACCTTGCTCATTATTTTCAGATATCTCCAAAAGCCAGCACTCAAAGGTATGAACCAATGTTTGTCTGTGGTTTTTAGAGATCTACTTTTCCCAAAACCTAAGTAGTTGCACTGTTAATCCCCATATGCATTTTGCATCTAGTACTTTGACTGGGTTCTCAGAAGCTGCTGTTTTGCTTTTAGGAGGACCCAGAAAACCTCCACTTCTATCAAATAAAGTAACTTAAAAACTAAAAACTTGATCAGATATCTTTGCTTAAACAGAAATTCAATTAGTTGAAGTCAAAAGGCTTCATTTTCATTTTCTCACTGAAGAATCCAATGTAAAGGGATAGGAATATTTGATTTGATATTAGTTCTGCATGTGTGCTTGCTTCACTGCAGCTGACACAGAATTCTGTCACCTGAATTAATTAAAATTAAAATTAAGACCACTTCTGTCATAACTTGGAGTTCAGTTTGTGATAAATCTGGTAAATGGAACTGAATGCTGTTAAGCTGTGGTGTTTACCCATTAAAGAGTTGTTTGAACCACACCTTACTAATGAGATTTTCCTGGAAGCCACCTCCCTTCCTATTCATGTCAGTGTATGTCCCTTCCTTTAGACTCATAATCACATAGCATCCTGAAGTAACTACAGCAGCTGCTTACATAAAAGAAGAATTGAACTGCAGTTGCCTTTATGGAATTCAGCAGCTAAAAATGAAAAGAGCTAGCACTCTGTGATCGGCCAGGTCCCTGCAGACCATGACAAATGCTTTACACATTAGAGAACAACTTTGTCAGAGCTGTTGATTTCCAAAGGTCAAGCTTGCCCTATGGGAGTTAATGCTTTGTGAGAAGGGCAGCCATGTAAAAGGCGAACCTCTAAAAGCTAACTTTAATAGGAAGCCTCTCTTCATCTCAGTCTATGGTCTGCTTCAGTTGGAAAATGAACATTGCTTTTGGTTTGGGTTTTTTTTGCTCACACGCTTGTCAGAATGCTGCCATTTTAACACCTAGCCTTCATTTTATCCGAGTTGCTATCAGATCTCACTAAGTAGATTTAATCAAAGAAAATCCAGTTAATGTAGCCCGGGCTGAGCTGCCTTTTTGGGTTTGCACAGCTACTGGTTTGATTCTCTCGCTTTTCATTTAATTTTCTCCATGTTTTCATTCCAGCTAACTGCATTTTCTGGGTATGGAATGGTTTTATTTACATACAGTAAGTGTACTCATTTAGAATGGCAGCTGCTTCTGCTGTTTTAAACATAGACTGTTATATTTATCAGTTCCTTGCTTACAGTTATCACAGTAATAGTAGAAATGCATTCCTTTGCGAGATACCAAATATTATTTTTACATTTATTTACTAGGATGAGTAAATAATGTGCAGATTTGTTTCACAAAGACAAATGTATCTATTTTTGTGTGTGTGTTGCAACCTGAATCAAGTGTATGTTCTTAAATGTTGTCTCTCTTTAGAAAAGCCAGGATTACTTACTCTGACCTCGTATTCCCTCCATGTCTTCAGTAAAATAAACACCTGCTATTACTCAATTCTGACTCTGAACTTATACACCATTCTGGGTAAGTAAGCTAGAGTATGGGAGGATTTAAATTAGTGTTTTTAAATTACACATCCAATACTGATGAAAAATGAGACTTCTACCATCATGGAGAATAAGGAAAACATAACTTACAAAATCTGTGTGGGACTTGAAAAGTTAATGTCCAAAGAGACTAAAGGTTTACTTGAAGAGCCTAATTTGGAGCCCTAGAATTAAATGCTCACTTTACTTTCAGAGTAATTAATAATCTGAGTGTCTTTAAATTTAATTGGGTTTTCACTTATTATTTGAGTAAGATCTGGTTGTAGCCAGGTGTAAAATAAGTATGTGGAATGTACATTTCATATGACATGTCACTTAAGACATCTGGGCTCCCATGCTAACAATCTTAGCTCATTTCTCCTCTGATCTATTACTAAAATAGCTACTTTTTTGGCAGTCAGCGTAGGGTGCATAACAGTGCAGCCTGTCCATGTTGACTTCTGAGCTAAGCCAAGCTGGAATTGTTTATGATGTCCTGTAATTCTGGGGAAAGGCCAGTGTTTGATAGAACTCGTCTTTTCACTTCTCTCATAGGGAAAATGTTGTTTGTGGTGTTGAAAATGGCCACAGAGTTGAAACCAACTTAAAAGTATTTTCATTGCATGCCACAACTCATTGGTGTACTGTGATATTTTCACATCGGGAATGTTCATCAGATTGCTGTTTGCTGAAGGTGAAAACATCAGGCTTGTTACTGCAGACTCCCCAGCTGACCACTTGCTGCTCAGGAATACAAAGGGCCGTGTGGAAAATGCCATGTCTATACTGTTTTCTGATGGTGCTCTGTGTCTGGTTTCCTCTCTTTCAGGACCATGGTTTGTAGGTGAACTGATAGATGGCCACGTGGGGGCCTGCTTTTCCTTTGGGGTCTTCGTTGGTGGTTCCTTCTTACAGGGCAGTCTGACGTTTGTGGTCGGGATTTTACAGGTACCTATTTATACAACTTAAGGCTGACAGACTGCTTTTTTCTGAGAATCTTTTTTTCCTGCTACTTTTTTTAATAGTTTCAGACAGAAAGGAGTCTTGGAAGGATAGAGCAGATTAGTGCCATGCCTCACTACAACTGCTTGCTTTTAACTTTCCGCAAATGTAAAGGGCAGAAAGGAAGGAGACCGTGCGTTATTGTCTCAAACTTCCCTTTTTGCTCTGTTGGATGTTGCTTTGGGCTCCCTGCATGTCTGCATTAGAGACCATCTCTACAGATTTACCACTCCACATTTTTTGTCCTTGGCTCACACAGGTTGCAGTGATTAAGCCAAGGAAACTTAATGGCCAGGGCAGCCCTTGCCTGATGAAGATCAGTAGATGTCACTCTCCAAGTACACACAAGTCCAGTTTTCCCAGCAGCCTGACCTGCCTGCCCTCTGGTTTTTCCAGCTGCCAATAGCCTGAGAGGGGGTGTAGTACCCTGGCATTTAAGCCAGACTAAGCTCGTGTTGCCTCCTTCATGGTCCCTCCCTTATGCCAGCGCTAATGCTTGACACCACAGTGGGCTGGGTCACAGAGCTAAACTGACATAAGGACCTTCCGCTTTTACTGCGCTAGTATTTTGCCATGTGTAGCTCCCTGAACCAGCTCCAGGAAAGGTCAGATTCATGTCAGCACCTCCCACAGCAAGGGAGAGGGCAGGAATGCTTGGCCTGGATTGAGACACAGGCAGCTACAGCTCTTATCAGCTGCAGAGTATTGGAAGTGTATCCTGAGATTCCAGCTCTGGGAACTGTACTCAGCTCTTAGAATGGGGCAGTTATATCTTATCTTTCTGTGTCCTTATAGATGTCATGCAGAACAGTTGGCTTGCTCATCATCTTATTCTGCTCTTCTTTTCAGATGTTGTTTTTCAACCTGCCATTGATGGCCTATTTGTGCTGGTGCCTGTTGCTGCGATGCCAGGGTCACAGCTTCTGTTCTCACATCCGTCAGGTCCGACACATCATGGCTGTGCTTGTTCACCTGGCAATGACACTCCTTCTGGCCTGGCAGGTCTATTCCTGCTATTTCCTGCAGCGAACCTATGGGATGTTGGCATTCTTCCTCTCTCCGATGAGAACATGGCTGGTGGTGCTGACCTCAGCTCTGATTTATAAGACCTGGACACTGAAATCATCTGAGCTCAGAACTTACATAGTAGAAATGAAAAACTGTCAGAGCTCCTGAAGTACAATATAAGTACTTAAAGCTCTTTGACTTAAGAACTGCCAAGGCACAGCCTACAGTTTTGTGATGCTGGAATTCCATACAGCCCAACCGTTAGGTGCTAAGATGTGAAGCTGCACCTGCACTGCTACAGAGCTGTATTAAATAGTAAATGTATAACAATATGTAATATATACTTTTATTGTATTATACAATATACTGTATAGTACATGTTATATAATACAGTTATACACTATACGTTAATACAGTATACAGTAAACTGTAGAATCATCTCTTTAATAGGGGTTTTTGTGATACAGAAGATAGATTTGTCCATACGGATCACAAATGGAAATTTACTACTGTGAGTGCAAAAATATTTTTACTTCATTAAATTCTTGATTTTTATAATGCTGGGGGAAATGAGAATAGATCTTGATCATGAGCCCTAGGGTTTGTGCTTAACTTTGCTTTTTATTTCAGGATTTACAGTTATTTTCACAAGACTAGACCAGATGTCTTTATGAAGTTAAGGTTATTACAAAGGTGCTGCAGTGGCCTTCACAGTAGGAATCCTTTGCCAGTTCATAATGGTGTATGTAAGCAGTTTCCAGGCTGGTAGGTGTGTTTATGTGTATTTATGTTTATCTGAGCCATGGCCTATTGCTCTTGTCCTGGAAGGGCTGCTGAATTAACATGTGCTCTCTCTGGGAGGAAGGAGTTATGTCTTCCACTGCTGAAGTTGCCAATTTTCCTACATTGATCAGTGAAAGGACGGCAAATGATCAGTGTTGCTGGGACTCCCAGCTGCAGTCAGAGTTCAGCTTTAAAGCAAAGAATGGAGACAATGTCCTCATGATGGGAGAGCCTGAAGGAATTGAGCAGTCAAGGCTCTGTTTCTGGGTGTCAGTCAAATGCACCAAGGAGTGACCTGGCAAAACTCATTTCTTGGTTTTCACTTTTTCTAAGTCTAAAAATGATGGAACATTTCCACTTGTAGCAGTGGCTACATATCAAGGCTTCTCGACTAGATCACTGGCCAACTCCCCGGGCCAGGGAAGGGACAGATAACACACACAGTGTGAGCGTCAACTTCCTCGTTTATTGCGCAGTTAATTCCTT
>WYDI02020593.1:0-18040 GCA_009867235.2 Psittacus erithacus | reverse complement strand
TAGCATGCCTTCCAGGAGAATCTGCTCCAAGATTTTGCCAGGCACAGAGGTGAGACTGACTGGTCTGTAATTCCCTGAGTCATCCATTTTTCCCTTCTTGAAAACGGGGGTTATATTTCCCTTTTTCCAGTCATCGGGAACTTCACCTGACTGTCATGATTTTTCAAACATGATGGGCAGTGGCTTAGCAATTTCATTTGCTAGCTCCTTCGGGACCCTTGGATGGATTTCATCAGGTCCCATGGTCTTGTGTGCGTTCAGGTTCTTAACATGGTCTTGAACCTGATCCTCTCCTATAGTGGGTGTTCATTCTCATAGTCCCTGTGTCTGCCTTCTAAGACTTGGGTGATGTGGTCAGAGCATTTGCCAGTGAAGCCTGAGGCAAAGAAGTCATTAAGAACCTCAGCCTTCTCCAAATCCAGGGTAACTAGTTCCAGAAGACAATTACTGGTTCCTGCATATTCTGTTTATCCTACATGTATATATGCATTTTACTATAAAGTAAATCTGCAGCACTGTTCTTAAGCTGGTTGGTTTTTGCATAAGCCTATATTCCTTCTAATTCCTACGTACATGCAGAAGCATTTGCCTGTGTGTGTACAGGTACTCTATACCCCCAAAATGCCTTTCCTTAATTTCTGTACTATGCAGCAGTTGTAGGGTCCTCACTAGCCCATCACTTTGATGTTAGAGCTTAGGACATACACAACCTTTTTCCTTCAGAAATTCCTGAAGACTTCTTGTCAATTGTGGGACCCGTAAATACTGATGGGAAATAGAGAAAAATGTCCATGTAGCCAGTGAGGCTACCAGGTATAGCAGAGGTAAGGTTTCCCAACACTATTCATACCTACAGACACCATGTCTGCCACAGTACAAAGTCTAGGAGGTATGCGTCCAGCTCAGGAGAAACTTCAGGAGGTAGGCTTGAGTATTATAAAATGTGAACAATAAAGGACCTATTAATACAGGTACACTAATACCTACACAGGCAAAGATCTGACATTAAATAGACATTTTAGGTCAATACCATTGCAGAATTTTAAACAGAAAGGTATGTACCATCATTTCACACTTGTGCCACTATATTAACATGAAATTTAAAATAACATTCTTCATTTCTGTATATGTTAGGAATCTTAAGGCTTTTTGTCTTTTTTTTTCTTTTTCTGATAAGCAACTTGCAACAAGCATGATAGTAAATTACTACTATGCCCATTTGACAGAAAGAATTTTTGAGGAAGGAACATGAAATGACATGAAAGTAGGACAGGAGAAGAGATATAGAGGTATGTTGTCTTCTTTCTGCTCCGGAGTAACCCATTCTGTCCCCAGCAGGACCTTACATGATATTATAAACTTAAACTGTAATGTGCAAATGTGGACTCAGGAAACAATTTCATCCTTCTGCAATCACAATGCCATGATTATGGTCATGCCAGTCTAGGTGGCTTAGATCCAGCTTGGAATCAAACCCATTGCATATGTGCCACTGCAATGTGAATTTGAGATCTCTTTCTGCAAGGACATAGAATGTATTAATGATTAGGAGACTCATGCTCATGCACCAATGCAGCTACGTTTTTAATGTAGAGTTATCAAAATCCAAGTTGAAACTATTACCCAATATTCAGACTGTAAAAGAGAAGAAAAAGGATATATGGCCTTGTTTATGCACAAAATTAGTTTTAAATCAATTAAACTAGTGAAAATCCTTACGTGAACACATTTAAAGTGGTGTATATCTGGCTTGTATTAATTTACCTTCATACAGTTTTCAGCAAATCAATGTAAATGTGTAATTAGCTTAATGGCTCTTGCTCTTCCAGAACAATAATCTTTCCCTCTCAGATGTTTTCATTTCCTACAGATTCCAAAGAGGCATTGAGCTGCTTTTATACAACTGCTTTTACTATTTCATTATTCTTTCCTTTGAATGTACAAGGGCTGCTTCTGTGCATTAAGTAGCCGAAAGTGACAGGCTGTGAGGGCAGGTGCAAGGTAACCCAGAGAAAGAAGCTTTTCTTGCTTTTTCATGGGTTTGTAAAAAAGAATGCTCAGAGAGAAATACAGAGCAGGTCACTCATGCCAGCTCCGGGGTATTTTTCAGGTGTTAATTTCTCCATCCAATCAGCAACATTTGTCACTTGTCAAACAATCCCATGTTGCCCTTTTCCGGGCATTCATTCTCTTCATTAATTGATGCTGGTCTTAGCTTTATGTTGTTTTTTTTCCCCTTGCCAATTAAAGCAAGTATTTCTTGCGTCAGAATGAAGTCACAACTCGTGGGTTTGTCTAGGCTGATAACAACCGTTTCTCCTTTGAGTTCCTTCCTGCAGAGTTCTGAGATGGTTGCTTTCTTGTCTTGCATTTGTTCCCCAACCTGCTGGCATTTAGAAACATGCTTGTGCGGGGAGGAATCCTGAAAAGCATTATAGGCTTGATGGAAATTTCCAAATGCCACCAGTGCTTGTCAGCACTTCACAAGATCCAGCCTTGGACTTCACCAGAGGTTGTTAAAGAGAAAAAACATCTTTCAAATGAAAGTAACAGATTACACATAATAACTCTCTATTCTGAACTTCCCCAAACATTGTTTTCCTGTAACACACTTTTCCACAGAAACAATGCAGGAGATATGTTTTAAGATGCTTTCTATATAACTGATTGAATGTCACCAGAAGAGGGGCTGAAGCCAGAGAGTTCATTCCCAGGCCTTGGGAATGTCACAAACTCACAAAACAACAAAGCAGTTTTCAGCATTACCAAATGCAGTCATTATGTGAGATCCTTTGCTATAAATCATCTTAAAGTTATTTTCAACGGTGATTCAATATAAACCTATTTTTCCAACCACGCATATCTGTGATATGAAACACTGAAGAAAACTATGAAAGCTGCTTTTGTTAATTCACTCTGGAAATATGAATAACTGGGCTAGTAGTCAGTTGCCTTTGACATGGGAGAACTGCTGGAGAAATTAGGATGCCAAAGGATAGTCTGAAATATTGAGTAAATTACGTACTGCAAATGCTGACAGAAACTACTCACCCATTGTTTGAAATGATTGACAAATAAGCTAGCATTTTGAAGCCAATATTGGCCTTGCCCATTTTGGCTATAAGTTTCTGTAAATTAAGGCTTTTTTTCTGAACTGCCTATATTGTTGCAACCAGGGTAGGTCAAAAACAAAATCCTATTTCCATTGTGGATAATACAATTTACTTTCAAGAGGAAGTAGGTACAGCATCAGGAAAATTGTGAACAATGTGTGATAGCACATCTCTTAAGTGATTTGATTATCTAACCTTGTTTAAAAATGTTTTTCCTTCATATAGTTCCACTATTTAGTATCTTTTTTCTTAGAAACCTATTAAATTACATGCCATACCAAGTTAAAAAAGGAGAACAATAAACTGTAGGCAATTTATGATAAAACTGATTCAGAACTCCTCTAAATTCAAAGACATGCATATATAAGTATGCTTATACATCAAACAAATACATTTAATTTTATATATTTAAAAGAAAAATATGATTGTGTGCACATAATCATAGATATATACTCCACTCTCAAATGGAAAGTTAGAAGTTGTGTTAGGAACTGATGTCTTGAGGCTATTGCTGGTTATCACCAATCCTTGTCAAAAGCAGAACATGCCAGGTGGCATAGGATTTTGAAACTGCTATGCCACGCTGCATACCAGACAATCTCTAACTCTCATTTCTTGCCCCAGAGGTACACCTTCCACAAAGGTGATACACTGAATATACAGTAAATACATCATCTTACATATCAAATTTGTATGTAAAACATGCCTATGTGCTACCTGACAGGTCTCTGAAGATTTTTTTTGCATATCATGTAAGTAACACTAATGAAGAATGCTCATTTGCTAGTTCTTATTTTCTTTTACTTTCTTTTACACAGTGTAAATGCAGATATACACAATAGCTTACCCTGTTAACAAGGAAATTGAGAACAAATGCATCAATTATGTTCTCTAAAGCTATTTTCCTTTTTGCATTTTATTTCTCAAATTATTTGTTAAAGATGTCAGTCTTCAGGATGACCTACACAAATAAACACAGAGCTGCTAAAATTGACAAAAAAATAAAGCTTTGATTCAGCAGGAATCTGCCTTTGCTCTCATAAGATTTTGCTATTCTGTTTTCGGTTTTTTGTTTGTTAAGTGCAAGATTTACAGTAGCCTACGTTTGCTATTTTAAGTCAAAGATCCAAAACTGTATGAACAGTATGTGAGTGCTTGATGACCTTTTTGTATGTTCAGTGCAAGCTCAGCATTGGTTTATCTTTGTCAGAATTGAATGATTATTTTCTGATATGTCTTGCAACACTGAGCAGGGGATAGTGTGGATAAGCAGAGATAATGTGACTGGAGAGACAACACTTGAAAATTTTATCCAAGCCAGATTAAAAGCTACAGTAATTCAAACTTTCTTTCTCCTCTTTTATGATCAAATTTAAAGAGGGTAACACTTATGCTTTCTTGTTGGTTGAGTAAAAAATGACATCTCTTCCTCCAAAGAGAAAATGGCAAAAATACATGGGGAAAAAACACTTATTTTGTAGGTATGAAAATCATTTTACTGGAACCCTGAGTCTTTAGAGAAGGTATAATCATCACAGATGGCCCACTTAAGGCTGTTAATATATAAAGTCTTGCTTGCTGTGCATTGCAAGGCTATAATTTTCATCTTGGGGTTCCTATGACTAAACAGCTCAACACAGCTCTTTCAGTTTATGACATCAGAGAAATCCTCATTGAAATTATAACCTTGGGAATACCCTGCAGATGCTTTTATTTCTACTTACAGACTCAAACGACTTATATATCACTGCAAAACAAGTTAACAGTAAGCAAGGAAACATTGCAATATTTATTTAATGCATGAGAAACATTTCTTTAGGTTACATACTTCATGTCAATATCAATGATTTAAAAGAATGTGGTGTTACCTTTTGTGTGCTTTTTTTCCAGACAGCTGTGCTCTTTCAACAGAATAAAATTCATTGCCCCAGTGACAGAGCATATTGGTTCTGGCTACCTTTGCATGGAGCCAGCCACTCTAATAATTTCCTGTTGTGACACAGTTCTGCAAGGTAGAAAGCATGTCATGCTTGGGCAGGTCTTCCCCAACAATACTCATGTTAGTTGCCTGATAGATGCAATCTATCTACTTACTTCCAGTGTAGGACTTTGGGTAAATCCTTTGACAATGCACACTTCGTCCATCAGCTTGATGCCCTCTCTGTGCTCTGATGCTGAGGCACTTCTCAGCCAAGATGCTAACATCAGCTGATGACCTCTTGGTTGGTTAGCTGTAGTTAGCTTCTCTCCCATTTAATTTCTGACATTGTCTTGACCATAGAATCACAGAATCGTAGAATCTTAGAATCATGGTATCAATCATAAAATCACTTAGGTTGGCAAATACTGTTGACATCATCTAGTCCAACCGTAACCCTCTCGTTGCTTCCCAAATGGGTCTGCTCTATAAGTGCCACAGACCCTCTTCCATGCTGATTCACTGCTTGGAAGGGCAGAATGGAGATGCTATTTGTTATCCATCTTTGTCCTGTCTCCTTCCTCTCCACTACAGGATCCTTCTTCTAGCTCAGAGACTCCAAAAATTTCAGAATTACAGCATCATTTAGGCTGGAAAGGACCTTTAATATCATAGAGTCCAAGAACATGAAGCAAATTGCAGTTTCTGTCTACAGAGACTGTAATTCTGTCTTTTGTGATTTTGAAGAATCTTTAAAGCAGAATTATTGTTATCATAGCTAACAACCTCAGAGCATGCAAGTTCTCTGCAAGGCACCTTTTGGTTAATGCTGTGCTTGAAGACCAAAATTTCCAGCATTTCCTGTATTTGTGATGTTGTTTGCGGCAATGCACATGTATAAAGAACAGCAAGAGACCTACAAACAACCCTGCAAGACAACAGCGTTTTTATTTTTAATAATAATACTAATTGGTTTATGATTTGGGATTTCCTTAAAATGTTTTAAATTACCAGTGTTTAATGTCCACTAAGCTATTGAAGAAAAAGAAGAGAATGTGGTTGTTACAGCCTAGAATCATGAAAGATTGGAAAAGTTAGGTCTCTTACTTTTATTTTCATAATAAAACAGCCCATTGTTTATTAATGCATAATATGATTATGAACTTTCCATTGTCCCATCACTAACTAGGCCACTGCAAATCATAAGGTAGTGGGATCAACAGGAAGAGGCCACATGAGAACCCTTCCAGTTCTGTAGTCTGGATACCTGCATAGTGACCATTTAACATGCAGAGTTCTGCAGAAATTTTCCTTAATTACACTGTAACTGAAGTTACATCAAAAGTCACATCCATGTCTTACACAGTGTCATGTGTACAGTAACCTGCTAGAAATCTGTAGTTCACAGATGACACTGGTGTCATGGTCTTCTTTCCTGGCTGAGTATACCTGCCACTTATTGCCATAACAGTCTCCTCTTCATCCACACTGTGTTGCCCATCCCTGGAAACGTTGACGTTACCTGTAATCTTCAAAAGTTGTTATGTTTTACTCCCAAAATACTGGAACTGACTGTATGGATAACACCAAAACACCATACAGGTGAATAGTAAAAAGCTTCTCCTTATTTTCTTAGTGCTGCCAGAGCTATTTCAAATACAGGGGGAAAAAAAATAAATCTCAGCATAAAAAGAGAAAATGCATTGATTAAAAAAAAAATGGTTTTGTTTCTGCTTTTCCTGTTCTTTCTCGTGTTCCCATCGTTTACAAGAAGCAGAATACTGAAACAGTAAAATCTTATTTTCATAGGAATCGACTTGAGATGATATATCCCAAGAAAACCCTACAGAGAGGTAGAAGAGTTTTAAAGAATAAACTTGAAAACTTTTGAGTGCTTCCCTGAATCTCATTACACATATGCAGAAGCTTGCTTGATGCCTATTATCAGCATTTGACTTGTTTTTGTTTCATCTTACTTCTGTTTCTATTTTACTGTCCTTTTTCAAGGTATGGGAATTAGGCCTCTGGTGTTATTTGGCATTAAAAAAATTAAAACTATTTTTCTTCCACAACAGTGTTTAGTTTTTCCTTTTCTTTCATCTCTTCAGAATTGCATATATCAGGATTTTGTAACCCTAGTGAGTGCACCAACATGTCTTGTCAGTGTTTCCATTATCATTCATAAATCGTGATTTTCAAGGTTAATATTTCAACTGTTGTAAATCTCATCTTGCTGAAATGAAGCAGCCTGGATTTTAATCGATTATTTTCCTTCTAAAATTGGATCTAACCCATTAAATCTCTTTATTTGTTTGTTTTTTGAATTATAAGAGATGTATCAGTAGGTCACCTCCTCACCTTCCACAAGAGATTCACCTCAATATCTTCATTGACCAAGAAAGGAAAGAGATGAAAATTGTTGTTAAAACGTTATCAGCTTTGATGGTGACTGATAGGAAAAAATGAATGAACAGAAGCAGAAAGATATTTACTCATGAGAGCCCATCCTCTTCAGTATATTAGTCGTCTTCACTTTAGAATTCACGATGAAGATCCTCTCTTCTGCCTCACCTGGATTCAAGTCCCATGTCACCCATGCATCAGGCTGCCAATATTGTCCAATGGCCTCCTGTGTCTCCCATCCTTCTCCCTATCCCCACTCAACCAATTCTGACTGCTCCCCAAAGTCTGAATACCAATGTTTCTGGAACCTGCCCTGCAACTTCAAAATAATCAACAAAACCCCAAGTGGTGTCTCTTTATTAATGGAACTATCATCATTTCCAATGTTAGTGTGCAGGACAAGTTCAGCTGTTTTTTTATACCTCTTCTTTCTTTCTTTTTCTTTAGCTATTTTCTGCCAATCCTGCAATGCTCCTGCCAGCAGGCAGCATGCTTTCTGCAGCACAAGAAACACACAGGTTCTGTGCATCTTCCTGATAGTAGGATGGCGAAACAGCGTCTCTAAAAATTAAGCCATTTAAAGATCTGCCATTTTAGCACTCTGTCAAGACTTTTACCTTCATAATTTTTCACCATAAAGAGCTTCCATTTTCTCCAATCCTCTTTGCTGTTGCGAGATGTGGAGTAGGAATCCCAAACAGCCCTCATCAATGCACCCCAAGAACCATTTTATGACCCTCATAAAACACATTGCATGACTGTTTAATTTCCTATTTAAACCAAATTAACTTCTGCATGCTCTAATCAGAACACAAAGGATCCCAGATCTTGTCTGGAAGGACGTGGAGGTTACTGAGAGGCTTTCCAGATTGATGGCTGCACTGAGTGTATGACCTTAGAATGAACTTCAACTAAACTTTGCTCTTTGTGCACTTGGCAGTCTGTATTTGGAAAGCATCAAATGTCTGCATTCAATGTATTAAATATGAGGCATATGTTTTCAACAGACTCGGACCTTCTTTGTTTTTACAGAAGCCAAAAGCTTTAGTAACCTTATTTATATCAGTTATATCAATTATTCCATAACTATTTCAATCTGCTTTACTATACATTTATTTTCATTGAAAGAATACATCAGTCGGCTCATGCTTTCTTACCATTTCCTGTTTTAGATTATGCATCCTTATCATCATCACTGTGGCAAGGGGTAATGAGCAACAGTTGTGCCTTGGATAGTAAATTTCCATGGTAGTTTTGCAAGATAGTTTTATACTTAAGCTCCATTTAAATCCCAGCTGTCTCAGGAGCCAAAATTCTACTAGTGTATTTTTATTTGGATTTTGTACGTGTACTTTAGAAATATGTAACTGTGTGCACATGCATACATATCAGAAAGAGAGAGAACCAGAGGGAGAAGAGAAGGAAAGATTTTCAGATTGTGGGTGACACACTTTCATAGGAAACACTCAGGCACACAACAGATTATACCACAAGACATGGAGAATTATTGCCATGAAGAGGCATAAACAGATCAGTGAACATTTGCTATGTGGGATGCCCATCATTCACAGAAATCCCTCAACATTGTGCAAATTTAGGTGTTTTGATAACCACAGGATTTCTTCTGAACAATAACTGCTTACTCAGCTATGATACAAACAGGTCATTCTGCTTTGAAGATATTTACACTTTTACCAGTTCCCAAAAAGAGACACGTTGACTTAGAATGTCATCATCAAACTCCTGGCAATTCTCAGACACAGATGAACACAGAGTTACAGCTTGCTAAAGCTCATCTTCAAAGAAATCCCCTTTTGTAAATAAATGAGGAAATAAAAGATTTTTTGTTCCCACCATATGAGACATTAGCTTTTCACTCATCTGCTCCTCCATTGATTAGTTAAACAGACCAATGAATGTCAAGCAACTGTTACTACTTGTGATATTTTCTCAGAGTAAATGACATACATGTGCGATCACTTCGCTCTAGCTATACAGCCTTTGAAGAATTTATTCCCTCTGAAAGCATAGATATGTCTCAGATAAGGGTATCTCATGCTCTTTACCAACTCAAGCTTATTCTTCAAGTAGACACACTTAACTTTATACCTGAATTGTGAAGTCATTTCAGTTCCGTGCTGCACACTCACCCCTGAACTGTGGTTCTTTTCCTCCTTCTCACAACACACTTCCTTTAAAAATCCCCCTAATTCCCTGTTTGTGGCTGCTTCTCAAAACCTTTCTATACTAAAACTTTAAAATACTGTTAGAAACATTTATTTCCACCTCACTGCTTCTGGCCAGGGAAGTATTTAAATGACATCCAGTTCAATATATAATGATCTTTGAGACTTCTTGTCATTAATAAAAGCTAAACTTTCTTGTCTTTCTTTTTAAATTCTTTCGATGGAGAAGCAAGTTCTCTCTGAACAGATCTATAAAGTTTGCTGTCACAGTCAGCTTTAAAAAGGAGCATTCCCATGAGCACCTTGAATCTGTAAGACTCCTGCTTTAATTTCTTCTTTGAAATTCACCGTACCTGACTAGTGAGCAAGTCCTCACATAAGCTCTCTACCCCTTCTCAGGTCAAGGGTAAGTACAATTGCAGGCTAATGAGATTGTAACTTTCCATATGCTGTAAGTCTACTTGTTTGTGCAAACCATAGAGGGGGTTTTCCTCTGAAGATACTTAAACTTTCCGTTTTTCAAACCAATATTATAAAGGCACAGAGTTTTCAACCCTGGCCACATAACTGCTTGAGGTGTATATGACTTAACTCTCCTTTTCCCAGTTTCTTTTTAAAGTATCAATTCCCTTTCATGGCTCAAAAGCCACTAGATAAATGAGCACTGCAGACTGGGGCAAGTGATGAAACATAATTTAGTTTCAAAACTGATTTGGTAGATTAGTAAGAATACTATGTAAAAGCTTCAAGTAGATGTTTGTTTTAAACATCATAGGATACTTTTTATACGATAATGATAGAGCAAATTTCTCTGACAGGGAAGAATATGTCTGAGATTTAAAAAATAAATGAGAGAAATCTTCAGCCTGGGAAATACAAAGATCCACCTTAGTGTAAGCGTATTCACCGTTCATTTCCTAGCAAACCTATGCAGGGGGAGAGAGAAGGCTGATTTCACACTGTACTCAAATATGCTG
The DNA here is from genome assembly GCA_009867235.2 of Psittacus erithacus. Lineage (NCBI taxonomy): Eukaryota > Metazoa > Chordata > Aves > Psittaciformes > Psittacidae > Psittacus > Psittacus erithacus. The sequence goes on along the minus strand of WYDI02020593.1, from coordinate 7,443 downwards.
TAATTAGGGTAGAGTCCTGCTAACACTCTGAATCTGGAAAGTTCTTTTTTTCCAGCCCTGTAAAAGAACTATCTCAGTTATTAAGCCACAGGCATGAGGGCAACCTGTCTTTTTAACTCCAGGACTTGGAGTTGCTGGCACTCAGGGTCTGGAATTTAGGAGTCTGATTGCTCAGAGGGTTGTGATGCTTGAACTTCCCTGCTCCCGGAAAGCCAATGTTCAGTGCTGCACCCCTTTGAACTAGCACCACTGCCTCTGTCTTGCCTACAGAAAAGTGCTTGAGCTGAAGAATCACTCATGGACTCCCCATGGGACATTACTGAGTCTGAAAAGATCTGAAACCTACCCTGTAATTAAGGTCTGATTCAAACCTACTGGTGTGAGCCAATGCATTCTCACAGAGGTTTCAAAAGACCCCCAGATCAGGCTGCAAGTTTGTAGGCATTGCATCTTCCTGGAGAATTTATAAAAGCATTTGTCTGCCTGGCTGCCTCCCCACTTGAGCTTTAAATTGTCTTTATAAAAGCCTCTCACTTGACCAAGGAAATGGTTAGGTAATCTACCACATTAATACGTAAATGCTACGTCAAATTGGCCTTCCTTCTACTCATACCACAAAAGCTGGACCTTGGGGGTAGGTCATTATGTTATCTAAAAATGATTGCTCAGAGAATGAACTAGAAATTCACTACTGATGGGATAGTAGCTGCTTCTGGAAAATAGCTATGTCACCTCTTGAATAGAGAGGTTCCTTATCATCTACATTTTAGATACATGTGGCAATTTCATTACACAACCTGCTCTTTATTATTCCTGTGGTTAAGCTTCCTTTTAAATAAATGGCAGTCATGATTCTTGTGACATTTCCTCAGTGCCACATTAAATATATATAAATATGTTTAAATGTTTTATTTACAATTCATTTGTCTACAGTATACTTACATATATAAGAAAGGCAGAAAGATTAGGTGTTCCCAAATGAGAAGGAGGATATATTGATTACATCAGGATAATTCCCACTCTTGAAAAAAAATCATTATATAAGACAAGTGTGACAGACTAGACACAGATTGTCTGTATAATTGATGACTAATTTGTCTATACATGTGTGGACTGTGTTTTTATTTGCCAGGAGGACTCATGGATTGACCCATACTGACTGGCAGGACCATAAACTCTTTCTTTCCTCATAATATAAATCAAAGAATATCATTGCATGTTTTCTACATCCAGAGCAGAAATTCACAACTGAAATGAAAGCTGACTATTGGAAAGAATTCCAGTTTTCAGTTGGAGACCTAAAGAAAGCTACTTGTCCTGAGGCATCTCACTTGCTCTTTTCTTTATAATATCTTTGCTGCAATTTCTTTTCCTACTATTTTTAAGTCCTAGAAAATCCCAAAATGAAACCAGCTTTAGTGTTAAGGCTTGAAAATATGTAAACATAAAATATGTAATCTGTCATTGATTTGAGCCAGAATATTGCATTGCTTTGCTTTGAAATCATGACTGTATTACAAAACTGACAGTTTTAATGGAAAAGGGCGTTTGAAAGCTGCCTTTGGAAACGCACTGAATAATTCTCTGAGCTGTGACTGTTTCACTACCTGAATATTCCGGATAACAGCAAGAAACATCACTTTACCTTATTTTCCACACTATTCTCCTTATGTTTTAGAGTGACATTCAGTGGTGATAAAACCTTGGTCTATAGTAAAAACTGTTTTTTCATACTACTTCCAGTCTGAAATGACCACTCCAAACATTTCATTATTTTGGTCCTAAAGAGGGTACTTAAAACAGTCCTTGGACCTCTACATTATTTTCTCCTAAATTATATATACAGAAGACCCTTAAGGCCATTTAATCAAAGGTATTTCTTGTTTTCCCTTCTTGTTCCCCTGCCTCATCCTCAACTTAAACAAAATCATAAAAAAATTCACTGAAGATGTTGTTCCTTTGGTTTCTTCTGGAGAGTTTATTGGAGATTTAACAGTGAGCATGTCAACATCTAATTCAGAGGGCAGAGTGTGATTAATCTTAACAAAGGCCATCTTTACACTTAAGAGTTTCTAAGGCACTCACATTAAACAACCTTTAACAAAAAAAGAACAAATAAGAAAGTTTTAAATGGAATGGTAAAGATAACTCTTTCTGCCAAACAATCAGGCACCACTTGTGCTCCTGATATGACAGTGTTATGAATTTTCCAGTCAGAAGAGGAGTCTTCTAACATAAGGATATCTAACACATGGATTTTGATTTTACAGCCCAAATAAAACCCCAAACAAAACATTTTCTTTTGAAACTCTTCCCATAGACATTTCTGATATACCATAAAGAAAAATAAGAAGGAAAAAAAGCAAAATAAGAAATCAAGTAATTTTTTTCCTTTCACAAGTGAACCTTAAAAAAAAAAGATTTCTCTACAACAAAACCTTTCTAATAATCCAGGTTTATAGAGAGACACATTTTATGCTCTACAGAAAAGTCTGATTGCGTCCTTCCAGCTCCTTGGAAAGATTTAAAAGTAGATTAAATGCCACACCATATTACTAGGTGAATTATTTTTACTGCATTTTCTGGAGCCCTTCCCACACTGGAAGAAAATAAACATAAAATTCAGTTAGAAAAAAAATATTTTGTTATTCTTTTCTTGAATTATATCAGTTCTTTTTCTCAGGCTTGGATGATGGCAGTGGCCAAAAAAAGATGGCAACATAGACTATGATTTTGCATTATATTCAATTGCATAAAGGTAAAATTAGGTGAAAATTCTACATATTCTGATCAGCTAGACTGAAGGCTTCGGTTTCAGGGTTATGCTGAACTGCATTAAAATAAATATCTACCAGTTACATTTAAACAGAAGCACTTTCTCACACTCTTCATTTGGACATTAACTTCACTTTTCAACATCATTTGAACACTTTATTCTGTCAGAGGTTTGTTTACTTGTATTTCTTTTAATGTGGTTTTCTGATAGCTGCCTTATAAACTACTAATTTAAATTGAAGTAATAAAATCTCATTATTGTCTTCATCAAATATACTGAAGCGTGATGGATTATTCTGCTCAGGAACACTTCTTCCCCTAGAATATCGGAGGGGTGAAGTAATAACGCCTTAAAATCCTTGATTTTGAGATTATTTTTAAGAAGAAGCTTTATGAAGCTTTGAAGTGTGAATATCTCAACTGTTGAAAGATTACTGATTTAATACTTGCTTATATGATTCAGGAAAAAGGGAGCTTGCCTGTTTCCTATGGGCAGAAACAACCACACCAACAAACCATTAATTTATGGCATACCTCTGAAGTTCAAACATTTGCAGTGCTGAACCTGCATGAAAATTTCTCTCGCCAAGACAGCAAGTGTAAATATTTTGTGAGTTCAGCCTTGAATTGCCCCTTAAGTGGGCAGTAAACTTCTGCGAGTGATTTTGTATGGGTTGGGAGCACCTTTGTATATAGTCTCTTAACTGAGAAATTGGCTGAGATGGGACAGTCTTGCCCTTGTAGAACAAGCCCTGTCATTCCTTCTGGGAAGGGCTCCTTTCTTGTTAGACATATTAATGCAGAGCTAGAACAAGACAGTCAGTACCCTGTTCCAACAAAGCCAGCCTGGTTATTTGGATGAAATGAAGAACACAGCATTTAAGACATTATCTTTACTATTTCCAGTAGTTTCTTGATGCTGTCCTTGTCACCACTGAAATAACTAGGTCTCCTGCATCTTCTGAATCCAACATCTGGGAGAAACTAGATAGCCAGCTCCAGAGGTCAGACTCCACTAGTACCCTAAATCGTTTTTGACTTATCCTAGACTCATCCCACGTAATTTTAAACACTTCATGAAGGCCCAGAGTCAGGAACCCTGAGCTTTTCTCACAGAAGTTAATAAGCATTTCTAGGGAGCAATTCAGTTCACCTAAGGGTTGTTTTCCACCAGGATATAGATAAACAGAGCTGATTTAGAAGGTTTAAGCTGGTTGTTGTTATTCTAAGTCTTACAGAAAAAGAATTAAAACAGGTTTCTCACATTAAAAAATAGCTCTGGTAGTCTAACTAATTCAATACATTTTCTCAAATTACTGACAGCAAGACAAGGAAAGAATCACAGAATCACAGAACAGCCTGGGTTTGAAAGGACATTAAAGCTTATCCAGTTCCAACTGCCTGCCACAGACAGGGACACCTTCCACTAGACCAGGTTGCTCCAAGCCCTCTCCAGCCTGGCCTTGAACACTACGAGGGATGGGGCAGTCACAGCTTCCCTGGGTACCCAATAAGCCACTGGGTGAATTTCTTCCTTTTTGGAAGTTTTGATGAGGAACTCTAGGTGAACTGGTGAAGAAACAAAGATTAAGCCAAGAAATGAGGACCCCTCTACCTCCCACCTCATATTAATGAAATCTTGTCAACAGATATCTTGTTGATAAATAGTATTTAATTCAATTTTAATAAGGCATTTCCAAGATCCAAATTTATGCAGTGATTCTGAGTGGATTGGAATGGCATTTAGACAATGGTATCTCAGATGTGACTGATCAAACGGATCTATTTTATAAATGTAACAATTCTAACTATGTTCAGTATTTATCTGTTTTATATGTTTAGCTGCCTAAATAATTAAGGTTTTCAGGAAATCGGTTGACAAAGACAAAGTGAAGCCAGCTTTGAGATCACTTTAGTGAAGAATGGGCAAAGATTTGTCAGGTCATCACAGACTCAAAATTCAGTTTTGTTTCAGTGATAAAGTCCCTAATTCAAAGCTGCTCCTCTCCATGTGTCCAACTCATGCAAAGACTTAAAGAGCATTCAGCCTTGGAGGATTCATGGCTAAAACCTTACAGAAGGCTTACTATTTTATATTTATTTTATATTTATATTTATTACTATTTTACTCTGCAAAATACTAGCAAGTTAAGTTATCCTCTCCAAAGTGGCTCCATTCCAGGGAAATGGTAACCCACTATGATGTCTATCCATGACAAACCATGATGTTGAATGTGAAGGATTTACTAAAACACCTTAATATGCTCTTGGTTTGTGCTTTCATAGGTGGATCAGAGCAGAAACTGATCCTTGCGTGATGCTCCCAGCAGCAATGACAGAGCCAGCAAGCATGGTAGGAATAATCATGAAGACATAACCTCATGGGTCAGAACTGTAGGATGACCATGCATTTATGCTGCTGGAGGCAACCAGGAACAGAAAATTACTAATATTCCTATTCCTCTGCTCCATGTTGATTTATATCCCACTGCTTACCTATGAAGATTAGTCTTCAGAAAGCCAAGCCAGTTAATAACATTATCCTTAGTTTTAATATAAAGTTTTCTGTGTCCCAATACATTGATTCATAGCCTGGAGTGAAAGGAGTTTTTTCCTAAGCAACGTGGCAGGTGATAGATTCAGCCTTAACAGACCATTTCCTTTCAGGGAAAATGGCTCTCAAACAACAGATGGATGGTGCAATGGATAAAGGCCTGAAACTCCAGCTGCATTATTATCTAAAAGAGGGGGGGTATTTTTGATTTAATAGCACTATGATAGGTTCATCAAATCACCAGGAAAAATCCTGTGATGGTGCTGGTGGAGAAAATACAGTATGCTGCTCAACCTGGTAATCATTGTAAACGGCAGCTCTGGATGCAATGAGGGATATTATGTACAGAGAGAGGCAGAACAAATGCACGGCTTATTCTGCTACTCTCTGCAGAAGGCATATTTTGCAAGAGTCAAACACAGAGATAAATGTGTCACGTGAGCCTTTGCGCCATGCTATTGTATGAAAGGGTTAGGGAAAGGCAGAAACCAAACAAGCACATGTCCACTCAAACTAGTGGGAACTCCTGGGAAGGTGCGACAAGTCTGGGTTTTGTGTTTTTCTTAAGAAACATTGGCCTGGCATTTGTCTGCCTCCATCATCATCTGTAGTACCTCTTTCTTCTGCCACCCACATTTCCATTCACTGATTTGTTCAGTCTCTGAGTGGAAGCTAACACAAATGCACTCATTGTTCATGCTGTAATAGAATTAAGAACCTCAATACACCTCCTGCATTTTAATAAGGTTAGTTATACGATGCTGTGCTGTTGTCCTCTTCTCTCCTAGTTGCTCTTAAAGCTGGTTAAAGTGCAAGATCAGAGGCTTTTTAAGCTCACAAATGCAATGTACTCAGTCCTTGAATGTGAAGGTTGCAGCACAATGACAGAAGTGCTGGAAAAGTGTCATTTTAAGTTTACACTCAATCCTCACTGATGCTTTTGTGAATAAGAGAAGGGAAGAAGACATAGTATCACAACTCTGACTCTGCAGTCTGCCCATTCTACTGGAAATGCTCAGGATGTATTGCCATACTCTCCTAATACACACATCTGTCCTACAGGAAAGAAGAACTGGAGGCCCTGCCTTATGGGAGGATTTTCGTTTTGTTTTCCACAGAACTTTGTACACTTATCTCAGTTTGCAGTAAATGCTTTATCAATTTAAAGTGACTCTCAATCATAAAGATTTGCAGGGTTTAAAGCTGCTTTCTATCATAGGTGATCAGAAACTACTCCTGGGAAATATGTATGAGACACAACACAACAGAAAAAAATGTATTCTTCAGACACCTTTTTCATTAACTTTTTTAAGTCCTGTTGCTCATGAAAAGGCATATACTGATATCCATGAGAAGATGGAAAGCTTAGCTTCACTGAAGCCAATGTATTCACCTTGGAGATGCAAGCCCATGGGGTCAAATCTTTTAGGCCTTCACAGAATATCAGTGTCACCTGGCAAGAGCTCTGGGTAAGTAACACAAGTTCTGGGGTGATGCAGCACTCATAGCACATAGGTCTTGCTGCCTGTCCCTACACTTCTCCATGCATTCCAGCCCAGAGGTAGGTATCTCAGCTTGGTTCTCAGCCTGGAATAACTTACTTCTCTAGTACAGACAACATTTCATACCTCATTCACCATATCTAGGCACATATTCACAAATCGCTGTCTTGAACATTTAATTTTATGCAAGTACTTCAGTGTTTACTAAGTGTTAGATATTGATTTAGCCCAGGTTTGTCCACATACTAGTCGACATTCTATATATTTGTTACTACTGACTTACAGTAGCTTTTTTTTATTGCTTATTCAGTTGCATCTATTTCAAAAAGACTACCCATATGATCAAAGTAAGCAGTCTGTAGTATTAAAATAAATAAAGCAAATCAAATTTACGACTGTAAAACCAAATGGGATCTGAGCTAGAAGTAAACAGGAGCATCATCTAGCCATTCATAGGCTTCCTCAAGCTCCATATTTTGATCTGTTACTTCGCTCCCATCCGTACATTGTTTTGTGCCATGCTTATGAGTCCAGCTGTCCTGGGTTCAGCAGTAGCAGTCATTTTTCTCCTTCTTAGTAGCTGGTGCAGCGCTGTGTTTTTGATTTTTTGGT
>WYDI02020592.1:21629-31853 GCA_009867235.2 Psittacus erithacus | reverse complement strand
ATTAGGGGAAGGATGGAGAGGGGTGTTAGTTTTTTTTTTCTAGTGTTCGGTGGTGAGGGTTGTTTTGTTAGGTTGCTTTGTTGTTTTTTTGTGTGTGGGGGGGGGGGGGGGGGGGGGATTTCTGGTGGGGTTTTTGGTTTTGTTGTTGTTTTCTTGTTCCACCCTCCCCCCATTTCCAGCAGTGCTTTTACTGAAAAAGAAAAATGATTATATAAAAATGAGGGAACTGGATAAAAATATAACAATTGTCATTGCAGCAACAGTTCTTAAAATTCATGCAATATGCAATCAAGCTCATTCAGCAGTTAGCTGAAATTAAGTTTCTCAGTGCATATGGCCTCAGGAACAGCTTTAACAAATAGTTGTGGCAATAAAATAAGGCCAGTTCACTTGATAATTTATTACAGAAAATCCAAAGCATCATACCCCTTTTCACAGGTTGGTTAGTGGCCAAACCTGTTAAACTAAGTCACTTCCTGAGAAAGACATTCCATAAAAAAATGAAAACAACCATTACACAGAAGATGATGCCTTCATATGTAAGGCTGCTCAGCTCATCAAGCCAAAGTATGCATAAAGATGTACAAATTTATTTATTAACATGCCCCAAAACATCTCCCCCACCAAGCTTTCCTGATTATCTCCCCCTTTTCTCTTTCTTCCCCTTTCAGTGAAGGATAAAGTATCTTTTGCTATCCTCTGAAAAGTTCTTCAAGGATAGTAATTTTGATGCCTTCCGTTTAAAGTGTTCCACTTTACTAATGAAAAGCTGTGAAACTTCTATCCAAGGCTACTGATGTATTTTTCAAACAGACACAGGAAATCTTATTACATAGACAATATCTTCATTTGTAAGACAGTACAGTAAAAATAAATCCAGAAGCTGAAAGTGTCCCACAGCTGGCAGCAGAAGTCTGAAATAGAAACTTTTCAATTACTTCAAGAGAAAAAAAAGAAAAAAAAACCAAAAAAAAAAAACAAAACACCATTTCCCCCCCACAAAAAAAAAAAAACAACAAAACAAAACAAACAAAACCAAAAACAAACCCCCACACCAAAACAATATTCTTAAGTCACATGAAAAAAGCTCACCCCGTTTTACTGTCCCTTTAACTCACTGAGGCTGCAGCCTGTGTATAAACATTAAGCATTTTTATTTAAAAAAAAAAGAAAAAATGTGAAATCCTGCTTCTTAACTACTGTACAATATTTTCTCCTTGGAAGGCAGAAAAGTCTTGTAATTCATCATGTGTGGTTGTCCCTGCCAGCAAAGTGGATGCTTTCTCTGGTCTGGCCAGTAAGACCAATTTACCTTGGAGACACTTTTCAAAGATACATGTTGTTAAATACTTCAGTAAAATAAAGTCTTCAGCATTCACTGGGCAACTTTCTAACTGCCTGAGCTACCAATTCACTAAGAGACTTCAGCAAATCCAGTAATTACACTCATCTCAAAGAACAAAACATTTACTCCACTTCTAAAAGACGAAAAAAAAACATATGCAAAACAATGTGCATCGGAACAGTAGGCAAGGGTTTCTTGGCCATTTTCCTGTGTTGTTAATAAAAGCATCTTGCTAAGCATAACAAACTTGGACAACTATAGCAAAGCTTCAAAGCATTTGAAGCCATTTTTCCCTTCTCCTACATTGCCTTTTGTGCATCATCTGTTGACACAACACAAGGATGACCACATTCTCCACTTCTTCCTCAGTGCTGCACTGTTGCTTATTCAACACCTCCATTTATAAACAAATCTTAGGACTCTTTGCCCTTGTCTTGGATATATTTGCAACCATTGCAAGTTTATTTTCTAGTTCTACCTTCCTGAACTACACAACTTCACACAGAGGACCTTTTGCTTGTAATCATGAGATTCATTGTATTCTGGACCGTGAAGCCTTCCTTGCTTTTTCACTAATCCTCATTCACTCCAGATTTGAATTATTATTTACACAAAGACTCTTTCATCTCCTCAAATATTCCACCTGCAAATCAGAAAAAAGTGAGATTATTTAACACACTTTTTAAAGAAACCTATGATATCACATATATATATAATAGGAATGCACTTAAGTCTTGTTATGACAATTGAGCAGCTCTTAAAAAAGGATTTCTGTCTGTGTTTCAAAAATAAGCACTATACTACAGGCAAAGCAATACCCTTTCTTAGCCTAGAGCTAGCACATTTTGACAATTTGAGACAAATGTACTGAACTTAGCTGCAGCACTAACTTCATACTGATTTTTTTAAAAACTTTGCTATATAGAGGTAAAAAGTAAAAAAAAAAAAACAAAAAAAAAAAAAACCAAACAAAACTAAAACCAACAACAAAAAAATAAACCCCTCCCTCCTAAAAAAAACCAAAACACACACACAAACAAAAAAAACCCACAACAAAATGGGAAAAAAAAAAAAAAAAACACAACAATAAAAAACCAAACAAAACCCACACAAAACCATATCAGGAATACAGAGGAAGTGATCAGATGGTGCTACTGTAGCAGCAAAGAAACCAAAAAGTGCTAAATTTCTCCCTTTTAAAATGAAAGCCAACCTGCCAGAGTTATTGGGTTTGACACTACTATGAGTAAAATTGTACAGTCTGAAAAGATTTATAGAACCTCTACAGAAAACCAGCTAGAAAAGATAAAAAGGAAAGCAATGACATTGACGTGAAGCCTTTCAAAAGTAAAGCTCAAGTAAAAATCTTTAAATAAATTCATGCTTGATGCACCAGATCACTTATGTTACCAGAAGTACATAATTATTCTTGAAAATAAAGAGTATTTTTATCATAAAAGAATTCACAGGCCTGTATCTAAGAGAGCAATTATTTTATCTGGTAACATTTACCTGTAAGTGATACAGTTTTTATACTGCTATACATATATATAAAATATATATATATATGCATATTGATGACCACATTAACAGTAAAGTGACTGAAGTTTGTTCAGTTGTTGAGATTTAAAAGCAAGAGTAAAACCAGAATCTTATTCTTTAAAAAATGGTTCATCATCTGCCTGGAGTACCACCTACCCAGAATTATTCCTCCTTACCTAAGAAGGTCCAATGTGTACACTTCAGAATATACTGCAGCAAACAAACTAGTGTTTATTTTACTACCATTCTTTTGTTTGCTTCAGTCTTTACTTGGCAGTATCAGGCTGCTCACATTTCTGTACACTTCTTTTAATTCACTGTCATTTACATTACATATTTTCCCTTTGTAAATAAGCTGCTTGCTGCTATAACAACATGCCTGCTATGAATCAATAAAATATAAATCTATTTTATACAAATCAAAGAGCCATCACACGTCAATTACTGTGAAGAGCACTGCCTACAATTTCCATTTTCAGCCCACCCATGAAGATCACACACAGCTTGCACTCTGCAACCTCATATGATGCTCAATTCAAACACATTTGTCACAAACTACTGCTTTTTAGGAGTCAGCTAGTGCTTTGCATCTTTTTCAAGTTTTACATCCCACACATAAAGAGGTTTTTTTGACCTTCATTATTTCCTCTTGCCTGCCTATTTTTCACTCTTTCATGCAAGTGACTAATTAGTTACTTCCTTCTTCCCGGAAAGCTCAAGAGTTCTTTCCCTACAGGTAAGAGCAACTGGCTTTGTCCAGGTATTGAGAGCTAGCTCTTCCTTTTTACAGGACAAACTGTGCTTACAAAATATGTCCCAGTGTGATATACTGCATCCATACGTTCAGGATGCTGTGCAAAGCGGAGACTGGGAAATTAACAAAGTTAAATGCACAAATGTTAGCATAAATGTAACACACTCTAGAACTGAATATCCTTCTGCTACTAACACAGTCCTATAAAGAAATGAATCGGATTATTTCTGTAAGTAATAATTTCAGACAGATTTCCCCCATACAACTTTATATAAGCGTCCAGTTCACCCAAAATCATTCACCCAAAGTTTTCTGCAGCAAATAGCTGCCCTTGGGTGACTCCAGCAGCAGTGCATGAGACCCCATACATGGAACGCTGGGACAGTATAGACCTTTGTCATTCCACCTACGAACTTTGCCCATGAAAGAGTGACAACGTTACCTTCCAAAAGCTTTCAAATCCACATAGTTGCTTTTGAATATCCAAGACCTTAGTCCAACCACCCACTTAAAGCAAGCCAACTTCAAAGTTAAGGCCACAAGCAACCTCATTATGCACTCAAGTTTGGGAGATATTCCACCACTGCTTCAGGCCACCCACTTCGCTGCTTAGCTACTCTTTTTTCACCACTACATCCAGTCAGAAACTTTTAACTGCTGCCTCTTATCCTCTTACTGTGCACTTCTCAGAAGTATACAGCTTCATCTTCTCATTAACATCCTTCAAGAGGTAGCTCCAAGGTCAACACTAGGAACTTTAAATACTTGTATCTATTTGGCTTGCAGCTTGCTTTTCCACAAACTTTTGGAAAGGATGCTACATATCTATAGGCTTATCCACATGCACACACACTTCATGAAAGCCAGTCACAAAAAAAGGAGGAGAACACACAAAAAGGAAGCCTGTCATCCAGAGATTTCTGATTATTAGCAGGAGAGATCCTAAGCTCTATTAATTTTATAATAACACGTGCCCTTTTAAGCAGCATTTCGGTGGTTTCCATCTTACAGCTAATGAGATCTATGTTTCCTTAGACAGAAGATGCTGACAACAACATGACTGGGAGAAAAGCTAACGATACTTACATATTTTTTTTTTTCTACTTGGTACGATTATTTATGGGACACTAAATGATGAGAATCCCCATTTTATTGCATGCCCTTTCACAGTCAAAGATTGTTAAAATAGAAAACCAAAAACTATAATCCTCAAAAAGACATCTTCTTTAACGTGCTAGAGGAAAAATCTAGGAATTTAAGATGACACTTACCAGCATGGATAGCATTTGACACCTGAAAAATCCTTTGGATTAGAACTTACTCTGAAGTATTTGAAAGCTTAATAGGTCGAGAGCAGAAAACTTTGCCTTTTCTCTACATTTGCCTAACTTAAAACCAAAAAAAGTACACTAAACTACTCTCACTCCAATACCTACAGCATTGGTCTCTCTTACCTCTCTAAGAATGTCATAAATTTATAAAAGATGGTATTCCATTACGTACTTACCAAAGCAGAAGCTCCAAAATTCTTGTATTTTGGCCCAAAATATAATTTTCAGTGTCAAAATATAAGTTTCAACATTAAATATAATTTTAATATTGCTCTTCACATTTTGACCAACACTGCATTTATTCATAAAACTACAAGTCAATCAACTGTTGTTAAAGTTACCAAATATAAAATAGTCACAAATAACTATAATAAAATTGCTCTATATTGCATACTAAAAATCTTGATATGGAAGTTTATGTTATGTACCATAAATAGTTAGAAAATCCTCTTTTCTCCAACTACTGTGAAATAAGTATTTAATGAAACCACATAGTCACCATTTTTCCTGCTCTTTAAGGAACTGTCGCTACCCTGAAAGCTTAGGAAGTTGTTTTCCTTTGTTCAGTTGTCTCTTGCTTTGGGGGGTTGTTTTTTTTTTTTCAAACCACAGTTTGCATAGCTGTATGGCAGGCACCATTTCAGAACAGTCAAAAACCTGATGCTATTAGAACTATTCCCATAATGCTTTCTGCTTCATTATTTATGTATTATTCCTCTCTTAGCAATTCCTAATTGTTCTTTTTTTCTTTATGATTACCTTTTTGAGTAATGAGATTTCACAGAACTATCCAATGACACCAATATCTCTTTCCTCCTGGCAACAGTTTCTTTGCCATCATCTGTGATCATCATGAGATACAAAGTATTATTTGGAATTCCCCCTCAAAGCCATCATTCATTCTGTAATATATTTATTATTAAGTTTATCTGGCTTACTCTTGTCCTGGAAGAGACATCTTTTCATAGATAATTTTAGTTTTGAGTATCTGAATTATTTTGCATGATCTGAAAAAGATTACCACTTGCTTAACCATCCATTTTCTAATTTATTTGTGAAGATGCTGAACTGCCTGGTTTCCAGAAGAGACCTTTTCATAGTTCCAGCATCAGCTTTTCTCTCACTTTCTCAATCTATGACCACAAATTTCACTCCTACAAATAATTTCCTATTTTACAGGCCACTGACCTGTAAGGTGTCTATTCGACATATTTCATAAGCAAATTAAAGACTTGGCAAAGAAACTTTAGCTAAAACTTTTCATTTTAAATCCCTGAAAATATCAACTGAATCATCTTTACACATTTCCTCACACGATTCATTCCTAGGAACTCATAGATCTATGGGGAATAACTTATTTCCAGAAAGCGGATGAAGACTTCAGTATACTCTGTTTTTGTAATCTTAACTCTTGTCTTAGCTACTTCTACTGGCTCATAAGGTGCTGCATTTTGGATTTACAAACAAAACAGTGTTGATAACAGAGGGATCTTTTAGCTATTGCTGAGCAGTGCTTGCACAGCATCAGGGCTTTCTGTTTCTCATGCTGCCTGTTCAGCGAGTAGGCTGGGAAAGGGCAAGAGGTATGGAGGGCGCACAACCAGATCAGCTGACTCCAGATGACCAAAGCGATATCCCATGTCATATGACATCATGCTCAGCAACAAAAGCTGGGGGAATGACAGAGGAACAGGGGGAAAAAAAGAAAAAGAAAAAAAAAAAAGAGGAAAAGAGGAGGGGGAAGAGGCTGTTTTATTTTAGTCATTACTGTTTTGGCTCTGGTATGTTACTGGTTTACATTCTCACTCCCTTTTATATTACTGTCATTAGGACATGACTTGCACAGTGTAAAAATTGCCCTCTTCCTTGTAATACTTGCTTTAAGACTCTGGTCTTAAATCACAACAGGTTTTGGCTTTAATGGTGCTGAGATATTCTCAGTCCTCTTAGATTTATTCTTCCTGACTCCTCTTACACAGGAATGTTGTTCCATGTTATCTGCAACTGCTTTAACCTTCAGCTGCTCCTTTCAATGTATTTTTTTTGTTTTGCTGTAGAAAGGTCTCACACATGTGAGACACATGGAATGTAACTGGATCACCCCTATGAAATAGCTATAAAGAGAATCATAATCGGAATTTTCCTCTGCTAGACAGAGATTTCTCTTTGGTAGATTTCCTAACTAATTGCCTCAAGAAATAACTATTTACAGAAGTGAAACATTGCTCTCCACATTGTGCCTTAATATTTACCCCATCAATTAGTATTACTTCCTTAGTATATCCCATTAACAGTAACCATCCTGGCCAGCAGAGTCCTAGCTAATATTTCTCCCAATCAGGTTCACAATGTCTTCCATTTTGAGGGGGTTCTCTGGGACAAAAAAAAAAAAAATCTCAATTTTCATGCTTTTATGGGGCTGACTCAACTTTAAGAGCCTGATGTTGCCCTGTGAATGAACTGGTATAGAACCTCTGTACTCCTTTGAAGAGTTATTTGCTTAGGAGCAAAGATTCTTCAAACATCTCCATAAAGACAGACAGAATATTACTGGACTCTTAAAGAGATTTACCTTTTTCCTTTTCTGCATATCTTACCTTTTATTAAATTTTTTTCTAAAGGAAATTAAAAGTAGGAATGAACCTAGAGATTCAGCAGAATAGAAGATTCTGAATGTAACTTGTCAGAAGACTTGGGGAAAAAAAGTCACTCATTTAAAGTCACACTAATTAAAAAAAAATCCCCAATTAAGTGTGCTTTGTCTTCATTTTAACAAAAAAAAAAAACAAAAACAAAGCAAAACAAAACTATCCCCAATTAAGTATGCTTTTTGTTGGTTTTAACAAAACACTTACCAGCAAAACATTGCAAGTCTTGGTTGCTATGACAGAGATTATAATAATTAATGTGGTTGGAACCAAAATAAAAACTGCTATACACTGGAAAAGGTATTATAACAGGCCACAATGATAAAGGTCAGAAGCTACTGTAGCTAATAATAATTAACATCTCTTAAAGGTCCCAAGAGAATCTGCTTTTCAGTTCCTGTATTCTCTAATGTTCCTTCAATCACAACTGAAGCTTGAACTATAGACTTGACATCTCATCTACCACAAGCAAGACAAAACAGCTGTCTAGCGCAAAACTCTGGTTTTCAATACTTCAAGTATTCTTCGAAGAATGCAATTTCCCCATATTTAGCAAATTGGCTTCATCAATAGGAGTTGTCTCTTTACATCCTGACATGAAAAACTTACTTAAAGCTTTTGAAAACTTACAGAAGCAGCTTTTAATTACAGCTTAGTCCGTACCAGCTTTCCCATCTTTTCTACATAGTAAGTGCTACTTCCAAATACCTTTAAAGGTTTTAAGGTTTTTACAAATAATTTAAGTAACTAAATGTTTGGGATTTTTTTAAATAGCCATATTTATATAGGAGTGGTTACTATTAGGGTAGTTATTAGAGGGTAATGATAATTTGAGCATCAAAGTAGAAAGTGAGGACTACATTTAGAAACAAGCAGCAAATTATTTTTCCAGGCCAATATAAACAATTTCGTATTAATTTGACCCAACAATTTTTAGAGTAATCAAACTGCACTAAGAGGCTTACTGAAACAGTGAGCAAGGTTTTGAAAGTGAGCACTCTTAAGATAAGCACTGACTGACACTGATTAAAGGGATCTCTGTGACACAGCACACATAAGAGGTGGGTTGGTTTTAAGTTAACACAGAATGATCAGTTTTAATAAGTAAGTCCATGAAATTGTGTTTCATTTTCTTTCAGAACCCCAAGAACAGATCCCAGCTTGTTCCAAAAACACTGTGAAGAAATACCAAAAAATATAGATGCTATTCTTAGGGTTATTTTCAGATCCCTCATACATATGGCTTTTAACAAGTGTCTCTATTGCAACAATCTGTAGTTTTCAAGCTTTTGATCATGTTAACAAACACTCGGGATTCATAGATATGCAAAAGTAAGTGTTTTAATTAAGCTAATTAACTGTAACACACAAATTTCAAAGGCAAATAAAAAAAAAAAAACAAAACACAAAACCAAAAAACAACTTTCCTGGTATCTGGGTATCTGCCAACATTTTACCAAGCAGCTGACACTATTATCACCTTCCCATCAACAAGGGTAGGTTTCCCCCTTATTCTCACTGATCCTGCCTGCAGATTCCACGGCCTTCCTTCTGCCAACATCATAGCTCATCAGATCTTCCCAGAAGTCAAAGCAACTCTGCTCCACTGATTTTTATTGAAGTGATAGGTTCTTCTGCCACGCTAATGGTTTAAACCAGCTGGTTGATCCAACAAGTCCCAGAACATGCAGAATGCAAGCAGTGGCCCTACACAGCCACAAACAGGGAGAGACAGATTCTCACCAAGCTCCAGGGCTGACAGAAGTGCCCTTTCCTCTCCTCCAGCCCTACTTTCTTTCATGTAATCTGTATTCATGCCACACGGGTCTACGCATGAAGATAACAACTGTGTTAAATAAATTAGAATTGTAACAAGCTTACCTTTTCAGGGCCACAATAAAACTGAAATCACAGATGAAGCGGCTGCACACTTCCTTATGACCAGGTAGCATTTCCCCTACTACTAAACACCAGGAAGCTGTCAGGGACCAAGGAGACTCTGGCTGACCCACACTGGGCGTGGTGACAAAGGCAATATGTTCATAAACTCACGTGAAACCAAAGGCAGACTTGACTGCCTCATTTTACAACCATGCCCCAAAGGTGCTCCTGCTCCTTCAACAGTGAAGTTATTTTATTGCCTCCAGTTCAAACTGTAGTTCCTGAAACTTCCAAATATCAGTCTTCCGACAGTTTTAATCTGTCTGTACTGCTCTCCTGTAGATGCTTCCCACAACGCTTCCTGCTCTTCAGATGAGAAAAGTGGGTGAATTAAGTCCTCCAATGGAAAAAAATGAAGAGTTACTTCTCTGAAGATGTGCTTGTAATTCAGCAAGAAGCTGAGCAGAGAAATCACTGAATGTTTCCCACCATTTTCATCCAGTATCATATACTAAGCCCACTGTTAACCCTAACTTCAAATGAAAGAAAGAGTTCTTATAGGGAGAGAATAACAAGGTAATATAAAACTGAAACACTTCAAAAAAAGCAAATAAAACCCCAGTGAAACAGAAAAATATTGGGGGGGGGGGGGGGGGAAAAAACAAAACACACAAACATGGAAACCATATGGTTCCAAAACCCCGCCCCTGCCACCTTTCCCCG
>WYDI02020592.1:0-21619 GCA_009867235.2 Psittacus erithacus | reverse complement strand
GACAGCCCACACAGCCCGATAAACGCAGAGAACAGACGGGAATGTTGTGGGGGGGGGGGGGTGGGGGCGGAGAAAATCAAAACACACAAACATGGAAGCCATATGGTTCCCAAACCTCGCCTCTGACAGCTTACCCTACACAACTTGATTAAGAGTAACTCCAGCTCACACTAACCTAACAAGACAGCAGTATACATCAGCATTATTTGTCCTTTCAAGTTACCTTCACCCTTAATACCTCCCAAATGTTTCTTACTAAAAAAGAAGTACTTATGCTTCCAAATGACCAATGGTCTTAGATATACTTTCAAAACGACAGCAACAAAAAAAAAAAAAAAAAAAAAAAATCCCTAGTTCTTTGCTCAAATAGATGTAAAAAACCCAAAACCCAAGCACACCAAAAAACAAACAAAAAAACACAACCAACAACCAAAACACAAAAAGCTCCAATAATCTTCCAAAATTGCAGAGAATTTCATCCTGCAAGGTACAGAGGTACAGAAAAATGACCCTTTGGGTACAGTAGCTGAGGAAGAAATGTCTGGCTCAATTTGCTTTAAGGAAGGTTTTCCTTCATATTATTACAAAAATAATTAAAGGTTCAAGGTTCTGTAACTCCCTTAAAATTGTTCTGCACAGTAAGTTAAGTATTTTAAGGTCTTTTCAACTTCAAACTAAGAGCTTCTCTACTCAAATGGACCAAAAAAAAAAAATCACTTCAAATCCCAACTGACATTCTGTCTTACAAATATCTACATTCTGCTCTAAATAGATGGCAAGAAGTTGCTATGATGTTTTTCTCAGAACTGTTATTGAACATTTTTCAACTCTGCAAAGGCATGAGAACATTAAAACTCTTTTGTTGGAAGCAGAGTGCTTGAAAGCTCATTGGCAGAGCAGTTACATCCACTTTTCAAGAATACATGATAATTCTCTCTCTGGTTTCCCCAAATAGAGGAGGAGGGGGGAAGAATGCAGAAAGAAGGAGCAGCGCACACAATACGTTTGTACTTCCATGTGCCATCTGTTAACAGTTTCAGCTACTTGGATAAATATGTATTTATAATCATCAGGAAAGATTACAGTCTTGTCTACATGCAGTTACAGCTGTTCATGAACAAGTCTAAGGTGAGGGCATTCTTATAGAACCTTTAGTTAAAGAGTGCACAGACATATGATATTTTGAAATGAGAATACCCAAATAAAGAACTATTCAGTAGTGGGTGATTATGAAATGAGCTAAATATAAAACAATCCACATAATTAATCACAATAGGGTCTACCTATATGCTCACCACTATCTACACAATGCAGAATCTGCCAGCACAGCCTTGATCTTCAGAAACTGGAGGGAGAAGAAGAAATTACATGTCTAACAAGAAGATCTATGTAGACAGATATAGAACCTTTTTGCTGTTATGTCTCATGTTAATTTAGGAAGTTGGATTAAAATGCATCTCTATCAAAAGGTTCTTTTATCTTGAGAAAAGTAATTGCTTTTTCACTGTAGTTCAGCTGCCTCTTTGGCAGACAAACTGTAAAACCTTCACAGCTTCAATGAGCTCAGTTGTAGCACCACTGTCATCTTGGATCCTTCCTGCCTTGGCCTCTTGAGTAAGTGAAAATAATCTGACCTCAAATGACATGATAGTACACTACCTGTAACTACGCACTGGAAGTAACAATCTTTCATTTCTGGTGGAAGTGATTTTAAGATGAAAAATGGTAACTGCAGCCTTGTGAGAATTTTTTAGTTTTCTCCTGAAATTACTGTTCAGCAGGAATAGCAACAAACCTCACAACTCACAGGGCACTGCTGGGGTAGGCTCATCCCTAGTAGAAGCAAGTCAATATGGCCCTGACTTACAAAGTCAGCTTCTCCTGAAAGCAGCCCAGAAATGCCCTGTCTGGACCAGGATGCCATTTTTAACATGTGCATGTTCGAAAGGAATGGAGAAGTACCTGACATACCTGACTACATAGTAGTTTAAAGCATATAACTGCTAAGTGTAAATTAAGTTTGCCTTAAAAGTTCATAATTGGGGGAATTACAGTATTAGGTTGATTTTTTTTTTTTATTCTTGTATTACAAATAATCACTTCAGACACCAAAAAAGTTAAGCCTCAGCACTGCTAACTGACATTACATATGGCAGTATTAGCCTTGTTCCATAGACTCCAGTTCTATGAACCAGCTGAACATACAAATCATACTCGTGTTATTATCAAGTAAAATATCTCATTAATTGTCATTGTTCACTGTATGAAAACGCATGCTAAGTTAAGAAAAATCTTCAGCATACAGGTTGCCATAG
Source organism: Psittacus erithacus (assembly GCA_009867235.2). Classification (NCBI taxonomy): domain Eukaryota; kingdom Metazoa; phylum Chordata; class Aves; order Psittaciformes; family Psittacidae; genus Psittacus; species Psittacus erithacus. The sequence continues at coordinate 19,304 of WYDI02020592.1, read as the reverse complement.
TATTCCAAGTAATCCTTTTATTCTCCAGCTGTGCACCGCACTCACTACATTTGTATGTGAGTTCCTTGATGGACTAAGATGTGCATAGCACAGACTGTGTCTCCACAGGGATGCTAAGCAAGCCAGAACTGCTGACCATGTTACGAATGTGAACACAAGAGCCTGAACACAGTGAGCACACAGGACTTTGGGAACTTCTTGAACTTGCAGTTCCACAGTATGACAGTAGTTGTCCGTCAGTAGTCACCTGTTCTGCATTCTGTCTTTTATTGCTGACTTGGGCTTATGTACACCTAAGTTGTCAGATTTGATTTCACTGAGAAGGTGCCAGTAGACCACTTTTAACACATCCCACACAAATAATCTTTAACTTTAGAGTACGCTGCCCACTTAATCTTGTTTTCTGTGTAACACTGATAACATAGAGCTGCTGCAGTGACACACACAGATACTGAATTTGTGTTACCAAACACTCTGAACAGGCTGATTTCAATGATGGATACAAAGCTGCAAGACATGACAAAGATTAATGGTGCAAGAAATATCTAAATCAGCTATCAAGAACTAGTTTTGTAAAAACTGTTTACATTTCACTTCAGGAAATGCATGTCCTGGGATCCTGCAGCTAACCAGAAGAGACAGACCAATTCATGTTCAAACAGTTTCTGTTACTTGTTTTCAGCACTACTGTTTTCCTTGGTCCGCACCAGCCCACCGTTTTTGCTCAATATCAATCATCCTTAGAAAAGACATTAACAACCAGCACAATACCAACAGCTTGTTTGCAGGAAAAGAAACAAGTCTAAAAGAACAAGTTACTCCTTTGAGAAAAACAGCAAAGACTCATTTGTAAAATTAAAATTCTGAACGCTGTAACAAGGGTGATGAATTTGCATTTTAGGTAGATGATGTCCAGGAAGACAAAGTAGAAGAAAGTGGCCTGAGGTTTGAATCTTCCATAATTCCATGAGGGGACTCATGCTGCCTACAAAGCTTCCACTAAGCTTGGTGGAAGAGGTAACATAGCAACTCACAAACCAGGGATGGAGGTTATTTTTCATTTTAATTGGCTTGGGAAAGAAAGCATGAAAGAAAAACTAAAATACCACCTTTAAAGTTGCCTGTAATTACTGCTACCTGCCAGGGCAATAAGAGTAGCAAATAGGAAATACTATAACCATTGCTATGTGGGAGCTTGCATTGTGGAAGTCACTGGATATGTCATCCTAATGCTAAGAAAACCAAAGCTTAAGTACATTTGCTAGCACAAAAGGCAACAACAAGTGAAAACATAGCGCCCACTAATAATATCTGGGTTTTCTCATAAAGCCCGGAAATCCTAGCTTTATTTTAAATAAGGTATGGGAAAATTCTCCCTGGAGAATGTCAGAAGAGTATCAATCCGTTCCTGAAAAACACCAGAACACCATCTCGACTACAGACTCATTCAGCACCCTTTTGTCACAATTTATTTGAAAATACTGCACACAAAAAAATCCTACATAACTTTATTGCCTGAATAATGAGTATATTTCTATAGGCAATCTCTATCAGTTTTGCAAGCAAATTTTACGCCTATGCTCTACACAGCCAACTTCATTTTATAACTATATTAGAGAAGAGATAAAACAGCTCCTACAGCTCTAAACTGCAAACTTTAATTACATCTTAAATATCATCACTGTGGAACTAAAGGAGGTAACACCTGGAAAACCTCAATATTAAATAACATAGGTAAAAATTACTTACCAATTTGAATCACAATATTTATATGCGACTAAAGGCTCCTCTGTACATGATGAAAATTTACTACACTGAAAATTACAGTAATTGAGCTAATAAAAGTGAAGCAGTCAAAGCCACATTTTAACAACACAAACTGTGTCATCTTTAATGAACTAATCTGATTTTAACTGTATGAGTGATACCAGTGGAAAATCAGAAGTCCTTCTGTGCTTGCTAAGTTTTCTTGGATCATTTTTCAGATGTTCAGCTATAGCTTCACGTAGGACTTTTAGAGAATTACTAGGGAAAAAAATAAAATCATTTTTACACAGTCAAGTTCCATTTGCAGGCACACACCTTCCCTATGTGATCTCTGGAGGCATAAAGTATCTGGCCCTGTTCTTGGTCTGTAATTAATTAACCGTACCAAATAACACTCAAATTATTAAGCTTCCCAATTCATATAGTTTGACTTTGATCTGATTTTGCGTTTTTATGAAAACAGTACTTGATTTTTTTTTTTTTTAATTACATTTTAAACAAACATTAATTACAAATTCTTTTTCTGGTTTTGTTGTGTTTTTTTTTTTTCAAATAAACACAATAAACCTGTTAACTACATTTAAGGAGGCAGATTCTGCTCTCATTTTGACATATGTATTTTGAAGGCAAATACCTAATTATTAACTTTTTTTTGCCAAACCTGGATTCTCTCTAGAAATACTCATGTCTTCACTTCTTGTCACTATCAGTGCTCCAGAGTTAATTTAACTAGATATTAAACAATGCCTCGAGAAATATCTGTTGCCTATTACTTGATGTCCCGGCTACAGCAAGTTGCCGCTGAAGGGGCACCTTTCAATGATCATCCCTCCCTTTGCCTTCTGGTGCCAACTGATCCAGCAGCTCCGCTTCTGCTGATCCTCACATTTGGAGCCTTCCCTGCAGCTTGTCCCTTATCCCTTCAGTGCCCACCTGAGAAAAAGCCCCTACAGCATTTTGTATTTGTTACAGGCTCAGAAAATTCCTGAACACAAATGCCAGAGACCTGCCTGAAGTCAAGCCTCCAACCAGCACTGGCACAAGGTTTTCTCCCAACCACCTCTCTGAAAACAGCCTCCCAGATCTTAAATTAAAGTACAGCTTTTTGTCTCCCCACAAATCAACAGGGCTGGTCCACTGAGTGCAGCATCAAGGCAGAAGTCCCAGGCAGTTTTGCTGCAGCCCTAGTTGAGCAGGTGCAAGTCACAGCATCGAGAGCAGCGTCATGCTGACCTACGGACTAAAAAGTGACGACCTATCTATTAGCTAAAAAGTACTGGAGCTTTCGGGTTCCCCAAACCACTCCCTTTCCTTCCCTTTATTTTTGCTGTATGGTTGGCTAGACTTTCTCCTGGGGGGCTTGCAATTTTTAGTTTTTAATTATTTTTCCCCCCCTCACTGATAAAGCAAGAACCTGCTCAGGGAGGAAGCCAAAGAGCACTAAGGGGAAGAAATAGCATTTGCAAAATGACACCATTATTTTTCATGCGTTGTGCTTTATCCCCGTCACAGCCCAAAGTATTTTTGCCTCAAACTGACCAGGAAAGACTGCTGTAAAAGTACATAGATTTGTAATACATTAAATAAATATTGCCTGTTATATGAAGCTACCAACGTTTTTCGCAGAGTTTGTGTCAGAGGTGGTCTGTGGCAGGGAAACTGCTCTGCAGTCTGAGACATAGCACCTGCAGAACCAGTTTTAACACTACAGTAAACTTACTGTAGCAAAATTACTATGGATTCAAAAATGGACAGGCTAGTTTTCCCAATTTAATTAACAGTTTAATTAAACTGGAGAAGAAAATTACTTACCTTCCTTATGACTTTGAGTAATATTATAACCGTCTCTGGTTATTAAGAGTATGTGTACCTGGATTACACTGACATTTTCAGATTCACAGAAAAAGAAAGTAAGCTTATTGCCTGTACTACTGATCCTACCACTTCTTTTTGAGAATAAGCAAGACATATATGTGCTCAAAACACTAACTTTAGAAGCAGAAACATGAAGACATATTTCAGCACACATCCTCATTACAGATCTGACCACAGCCAACAACCTGAAGCGTGCACGTTTTTCAGTACTCTCTTACCACACATAATACCCTTAACAAGAGGGGGAAGGAAAGAAATAAAAAGAAAAAAAAAAAACTGCAAAACAAAAACTCGACTGTTCGAATTTCAAAAAAATAAAAGTAAAAACCCCAAACAGCCCCTTTCTAATCTGGGGGGCAGTTCTTCAAACATATTCAACCTAACTGATGTTTATGTAAAGCTGCAGCCAAAGAAAAAGTATATGTCTGGTTTAACTGTTTTGTTGTGACAAAACACCCACTTAACACATTTCCCTGTTTCAACGGGCTATGGAGTATTTATCTAACATATCTAAACAAATAATATATTAAGATGCATGCCATGTTCTATTTCACTAGGGTTTCTGAATCAAGACAAACATAAAACTGAAACTATTCACATAACTTCTTGAAAAATATTGTTTATACTACATGTTATACCTTGGAAAATTAGTAATAAATCAACAGTTGAGCAACATAATTCAGATCTACTGAGATAAGTACATCTGATATTACAGCCCCTTACAGAAAACCAGACAGCTGTGGCTAAACTTCCCTTTCGTTGTTCAAATACATATGTTATTAAGATCTCATAACTAAGTCCAGGACCAAAGATGACACTTTAAGGTTAATTTTTAACCTTACAAGAACAGAAGCAAAAATCAAGGCACATGCGAACACATGTTCATATACATACACAAACTCCATCCCAGCTGTATCCACTGTCGGATTTGTTCACCATTGTTGATTAAAACTGAAATGGGACAACCATTTAAATTCCAGCTTCATTCTGATTTCTGTGTGAAGCTGCTGAAAAAACAAACTTGTATCCTTGTCAAGACCTATGCTAGAAAGTATTTTTTGTAACTTGCAAATGCATTGCATGCTGCTCGATATTTTAACCTGTATCAAAAAAAAAAAACAAATCAAACCAAACAACCTAACACATTTTGATGACTTACCACAGTTTTTAGCATATCACAAAATGGTTTAGTAATTTAGTTTATATAGGAGAGAGCAAAGAGTGGTGAGGGTGAGGGTAGTCATATTATTACTCATTATTAATTATTGTTTTATTTATGTTGAACAAATGCAAGTTTCTTTGGGTTTGTGTGTTCTTCACAAGTACAAGCACAGAGTAAAAGGTAGCACATATGCACTCAGCCAAAGGACCAAAAGAGAAGACCAAATACGACACCCCCTTCAGCTGCCCTCCCTGACCTTCTGAAGGCAAATCTGAGATTAGGGGAGGACCTCACTGCTCCTTGGCTACCCCTCCAGACACACAGCATGGTGGCTGCACTGTAGTGAGCCAGAGTAAGAGAAATGTCAAAGTTCAGTTCATCAGTGCTCTACATGGCAATTCAAGTACACCACTGTCAGAAACTGGTTTTTTCTTTTCTCTTTTTCCTTTTTTTTTTTTTAAGACACAAAACCTCTGAAAGAATGAACCAACTGGAAATGCAGGCACATGAGGCCTTTAAATTTACAAAAGAAAAAAAAAAAATCATCTAAAGAAAGATTATCTGCTTCCATTCCCACATTAAAGTCCACACAGTTAGTGCACTTCAGATTTGGGTTTGTGAACCTTTTTTCTTTCCTTTTTTGGGGGGAAGAGTAGGAAGGGAAGCTGCATTTTCATGACACGCAATTCTGAAGTTAACCAGTCAATACCAAAACTTGAAGCTAATCAGGTCCAACCAAGTCACCTAATGATTAAAGCTATCCAAGTTCCATGATATAAGGGTAATGCATGCCCAAAGGACAGCTACATATGCTCTAGATAGAAAGTACTTTATTACAGGTATTGCTCGTTCCTTTCTCCTTCTCTTCAACTGCTGGCAGAGCAGGCTAAAAACATTAAAGCAAGCAGCTTCTTCAGGTATCTGCTGCTGCTGAATCTGGCACAACCACTGAGTTGTCTCCCTTTCCTAAAAACCAGTGACAGAAGCCAACTTTTTTTTTTTATCATTTTATTTTTAAAGGCTTCTCATAAAATCATTCAAATTGAACAAGTGAAACTATTCTATGATGCTATTCTAAGTGTGCTTTCCTTGCTTGTAAACTATTTCATTCCATAAACAGCAGCAAACTTCTACTCCTTCCAGGTGATCTACATATGTGCGTCATATACGAAGAACCAAAAGCTTGCAGGCATTTGAATTGCAATCAAATACAGCACAATAATTAAAAAAAAATAAAATAAAATAAAATTGCACTGTTCAAAGATGAGAACTGCCAAGTTACTTTCTTCAAGCAGATAATGCCTACTGAGGAGTGCACAACCCGTGAGATACATTCACTGCCTGGCAAGCATAGCAAAGACTACGGCTTGCCATAATTTTAGATTTTCTCATCCAAGTCAAAAAGTTGACTCAAGACTGAAAATTAACCTTATGAATTTTCTGCAGGTCACTCACACCCAGGCGCCAAACAGGTACACACAACCACCACAGTAAATACAATGTTCACACTGAAGAACAGTAAAGTGATACCGCCATAACCACATGAATTCCTCTGCTCTGCATTAGCAGGGATGCCCCCTTCAACAACACAGAAAACGCGTCTTCACTCTGCCTTGCAGTTTTCAAGCACTATTGCACTGTGCCAGCTCAACACAGTGGAAGAGCCACAGCATGGGTTTCCATTTGCTGTTTTTTGTTTGAGAGACAGGCAGAGAAGTGGTAATCCTGGTGTGTGCATGAATGAAACCTCTGCAAGTAACTGTAAACCCTAAAACCAAAAAGAGCTACAGAACCTATTACAGTAAATGAATGGTATGTGAAAAGGTTTCATGGACCACATCCAAAAGACTCCAGAAGACCCTGAAGCCACACAACAAAGCAAACAAAACCAACAAAACCCACACAACCCCCACTACCCCCCCAAAAAAAAGAAAAAAGGAAAAAAAAAAAAAACACTAAAACAAAAAAGGCACACAAACAACAATAACAACCATCAAGAAAAAAAAACCCAATACACACTAGAAAAAAAATCCAGCTTGGCTCACAGGATTGCACAAGGTTTCTTCTAGGTAGCCAAGGTACTTTCCTGATGTCATCTACTCCAAGTTTATACAAATTCTTTATTCTTGTAAACATCTGAGAGTTCAAGACATTTAAGGAAAATAGCAAAGGAGCTCCACAATTAAGAGAGAGAGCTCTCAAAGACAAAAATAACATATCTGCAAAAACTACAACGCAACAGTTCCTAGCTTTGAGCCTGGAGCACTATCTGCCCGACTGCTCCATCACCCTGCATCCCACAGAGCAATTACTAGTTTGCAAACTTTCCTTTACTTCCTTAGAGACAGAAAATTATTCTATTTCAGATAGCATTTCAGAATATCCATAACAGGGGTATAATTTACTTCATTCTGGCAGGAAGGGGGACAAGGAGGGTGGGGCGTCTTTAAAATGCTTTACAATATCTTTGGGCAAAGGGGAAAATTCCACAATACAATACCCGTTTGTTTGTTTGCTTATTTGTTTAAATAAATGGAAATACATAGTTGATCAGAATGTGATCCTAGTGCAAAGTAAATACATATCTTCCCCCGTCTTTGAATTTTGAATGTTGTTTCATTCACAGCAACCATCTCAGGTGCTTTTTCAATGTCACCTTAAACTAAGCCTAAACTAAAGAAAAGTACCGCCTACAAGGTAGAAAGAACTATAAAGATACAAGGCATTTATTTCACTATGAGGAGGTCATATTACCAGTCAACATGGAATTCCTACTGCATACCGCTCTGGATGAAGAAAACCTTTTGACTTTACTCCAAGCCTCAGGCTTGCTCACCATTTAGCATTAGAAAAAGACATAATATGAGAAAAGAGAAAAACTGTTAAAAAAAAAAAATCAAAACAACCAACACGCATTATAGTGCGCACAGACTCAAAAAAACCCCAAATTCTTCTACAGTGTTTCATCTTGCCCTAAATAATGAAAGGCAAGGAAAGACAAAAAAAAAAAAAAAAAAAGAAAAAAGAAATTCAAGCACCTGCATAGCTCTCATTATTGGACGGGAGAGGAATGCAGACATCTAGCAGCATACAATGCTTCACATAAAAAAATACAAAACAATACATCTTATCAGTGATGAACTGATGAGTTCAGACTTGTAAGTCAAGGTTGCTGACTCTTCAAAGCCTATAAATTTGGAGGCTGATTGGTTTCCAATTTTTGAATTGCAGAGATTTTGGTGAGCTTCTTGAAAAATGATTCAGTACTGCACGATTATACTTTTTCTTTTATTTACTTTCACTTGGGGTAGTCTGGAAAACCCTAGAAGAGCACAATTCATTACTCAATCTTTTCAGAGCCTGCATAATGAAATAAAGTATTATCAATTTCTGCTTTCCTTTAACCATCTACTTCAAGTATCTATCACTGATTACTTCCATAACACTCTTACATTCATTTCACTTTTCATGTGAATAAAAATGTATTTTAAGAAGAGTCAAGAGGAAGAGTATATCATTGCCAGGTCCTCAATAGTTTGATGTTCACAATTTTTCCTCAAAAGCGATCTTGCAGAAAGCAATAAAAATACAATAAAATCTAAGCTTCTTAAATAGAAGTAATTATGTTTTCCAACTTAAAAAAAACAAAAAAAATCCTAAAGAAGAAAAATCTTGGCAAAAGGAACCATCCAGAACTTCTTTATTTACACACCATGATTTAAGTCAATCTTGTGTTTCTGAAGAATTGAATCAGCCACTCTGAGGTGGCTGATTAGCAATAGTGTGTTTTCCACTTCACTAACTGACAGCGCCTGCTCTATGATGGGGAGGAGAATGCTACAGGCTTTTCATAATCTTGGTAATCAAGGTTAATATAAAATTTGCATATCACCTTGCTGATGAGGGAATGTGGAATGTTTCCTGGAAGAGCCATGAGGTTAAAGTCACATATATTTCATCAGAAGTTAAGCACTGGCTAAAAATATTACATATTTATCTCAAAGTAAGTCTTCATGAGTTTACAGTCAGTCAGTTTTCCACCTGAGACTTCTAGGTAATTAAAGATCATTTATAACATGGACTCATACATTACATTAACCTCCAAATCTTTCATTGCCTTTGGAAATGCCAAACTTCTTCTAAAACTTTGTCAACTTACCTTGAAGATAACCACTACCTGGTGGGGAATAGTGAAAAGAGTCAAGACGCTCATCAGCTTCATTGACACTACATTATTCAATGGGGATAGAATTGTATGTCTTGTATGTATAGCCATGCAATTCCTTACAATACTCCAGTGTTTCAAGTATGACATTCTTAATCTATTTTTAATTTCAGATCATACATTTACCAAAAGAAATCCAGAACATGGTAGAAAAAAACTCACAGACTGTAATATAACAGAAAGCAAAGAGTAGAAAAGACAGCGTTGAAAAATTTAGACAAAGAAAAAGGGAAACTTAGAAAAGTGTCTTATTTTCTGAAGATCTGCACTGTTGCTAAAATTTCCTTTTTAGATATACAAACACTTTAGCTTCAAAAGTGTGCAAATTCATTTTTTGTCTTCAGCACAGGACTAAGGATAGAGTAATGTAAGCAATTCCTCAGACTCCAGAGTTCCTTAGCCGGTAAAAACCAAGGTGTCCAAAGTAACTGCTTCTATGCCACTGCTGGAATGGAGTTCTTGGCGTTTTGGGATGTCCCTGCTTGCAATGCAGAAGTATAGCCTGCGTCACCAACTTAAACAAGGTTAGCAGATTTAATCTGATTAACAATAATCTCTGATACTTTTAATTGTAAAAATTCTTTGATACTAATTTGTCATATTTGCCCTTCTTCAATTGTATCAGACCCCAAAACAAATGAGCTATCTCCAAAATATGCTAACAAACATTAAATCCACCAAGCTAGGAAAGCTATTATATACATCTCTGAACGATAATTTAAAAGACGCTAAGAAAAAAAAAAAAAAAAAAAAGAATGAAAATAAAAAGGGCGGGGGGGGACACACACACGTTAAGGGAGACCCAACATAACAGACAGGGGACAGGATGACAGCATATATCACCAACATTTACTTGCTTTCCCACCATCATGATTCATTTATCCCTCAAGAAATTCCTGTGCTCATGATGAACAAACTCTGGACAGAAAAAAAGCACATTGTGGCTAGCCTGAAGAACATTGCTGAAACGATGAAGCGCTTTGCGATCTACAGAACTAAATTATTAAAACACTGCTGGTAATCACTCTGCTGGAACTCAATCTTTCTTTGTCCTCACCAAATTGATAAACGTCTCAGAAAAAAGGAGACAGAAATGCGACAGATATGATTGCACACTTCCATGTTTATCCTAACAGTTAAAAAAGATGGTGTTTTGTTTGTACTAACAAGTCTTGGAGAAGCAGAAAGAAGTTCATTATAAAAAAGCATTTCTCTGTAACTCTTTAATAAACTGTATAAAGAAAGTCAGTCCTTTAATTAAGCACTGTCTAGCAAGTAACAGTCAGGAAAATACCTAGGGGTTTACAAAGGACTTCTGACAAGAAAGTAACATTGTTCCTATTTGGAGATATTTCCAAAGGGGTCCAAGTTTTCAATAATTAGTGACAGCAGTAAGCAGTGAGACAGTTAAAAGTGCTTTTAACTAATGGAAACTACAGAGAACAGAAGGAAAAGGAAAGAAACAGATTTATAAACCATCGCATTGTGTTTTAATGAACTAGGAACAAAATTGTTTATAGACTGTCACCTTGAATTCTTTAAAGCCATAAAGTATTCTCAAAAGAGTTATTTCACAAATGGAATGCTAAAAAATGATTAATTTGTACTAGGAGCATTTTGGTGACTTATACTACTTACCAAACACAAGCTGTTGCAAGTTTAAGCGGCGAAGGGGGGTATCTCTCTTAGTTTAATATTAAGTTGGTTTCTTTAACTAAAAAGCTAGTCAACCTTTTACTAAATAATCTTTATATCTCTGCTGGAACAAAATTCCAGCCACTCACCAAAGCAAAGTTCTAATTCACACTTTATTTCTGAGAATGCTCATAAACTCAAAGAATTAAAAAGGCTTAATTTGTAAATTCCACTTTAAAAAAAAACAAAACAGAACAACTAAAAATATCTATTAGTCCAAGTTAGATTGAAAGCAGATGAGAAGGGAAGAAGAGCCAAGAACAATGGGTTCAGAGCTGGTATTGGCAGATGAAGTTAGTTTTCAGTTCTACAGCCAGAACAAAAAACTTTCACAAAATACAACTAGACTGGTTAGGTAAACACAGAATATAAAAATTGCATTTAGTCAGCTTAGGAATACAGAAACAAATTAAGTACATGTCTACTGGGGGAAGCGGGAAAGAGGCTTTTCCCCTTTGGATAAAACTTAACAAGTTAGCTGTTCAGACCAAAGGTCTACTTACCAAAAACATCTTTTCCTAGTCATAAGGAAAGGTAAGAACAGGGCAAGCATGCACATCACTTCTGTGTGCCCCCCCAAAACAAAACAATTCTCTGCTCCTCCAGCTCCTTTCAGCTCATGAGACTTACCAGACTTGTTAGCCTAATTACAGATTTCTACTAGTTCTCTTTCAAGAACTTGCCCAGCATCTCCTCAAGCCTACATTCTCCTCTGGCATCCATAACAGTTAATTCTGAAAGACACTTTCATGGGTCTACAGCCTGCAGTGTGACCTATCTCCATTTGCTTTTTTTCAGTCTGCTTCCCCCACCTAAGCAAAAAGGCCCCTAATTCTGGAACTGGAAGAGGATTCCCCCTCATGCCAGTGACAGTTTTGCAGAACTCTTATTATATTCCCCTGCACTGTGTCTTTTTCCAGATCAGAGAAACTTGACCTACTGAGCACTGCCTCTCATATACACCTACAGACAACCCCTCTGGCTCTGAACTCTTGCTCATGCTGAGATTTCCACAAGACGACTTCACCATCTCACAACTCAATATCCAAGACTTACACAGCAAGTTTTAACATTAACTCATTTGACTGCTTTGACAAATTAAAGTTCTTGAAGTTTTCTTAAAGTTTTCGAACGTAACACTTTCTACAACTTACACTAGTCCAAGATTTTATTCATCAAGTATGCCTTTGGTATTAAGTCATTTTCTGTATTCCAATATATTTTAAATAAAATCCTTTGATTTAAATAAAATCCTTTGAATGTATCAGTCCTTTGAAATGCTTTGTTTTTTTAAAGAGTTTCTTTGAATTTGCCTGATGCTACATACTGTCTCAAGGTTAGAGAACATACAGAATCAAGGACATCTGTCTTATAAATTGTAAGTGGGAGTTTGGGAAGGTGGGTTTCTTCTTAAGTTGGCCTATAACTCAGGTCTACACAGTTCATACAGGCTGTATATACTTCTGTTCCTTCAACTAGCATCTCTGCACACAGCAGAAAATGTCTACAGGCCAACAAATTTATAATGGTAATCTGAGATCCAAAAAGGCAACAAATTATCATATTTCACAAAAATTCTGCTCCCTACCTTATCTGGCACATGGCCCAATTATACACACCATTAGAGAATCTTCAATTAGAGGAACATTCTCCTGCTATACATCTATTACAATTTCAAGACAATTTAGATCATTAAAAAAAAAAAGAGAGAGAGAGAATTTTCCAAGATTTTTGAGCAATTTAAACTTGTCTAAATCCTATAATTCATCAATATGAAAATAAAGAAAAGATTCATTATCCAAATCAGGATTCACAATTCAGCAAGAAAATTATTTTGCCTTCCAGAGTTTTTTCTGCACATTTTAAAATGGTCACTCATCATTAGACTTCGTGAACTGATAGAAGAACTTCTTGGTATGGTTCAGTATTTTTATTTTGCTATCTACACTCCCAAGTGTAGCCATCACTTTATCAAGCTGGTATCCTAGCCAGCCTCTTTGTTAAACTACAGAGCACCATTACTGTATAACAAAGTTTCAAAGAACCATAAAGAAACAAACAATTCATTTTTTTACAAGTTTGAGATTTATGGTTTTAAGTCTATCAGTTTCTCATCAAAGGTTACAAAAAATAGAGAGCTGTAATATAAAACCAAAACCAGAAAGCCCATGGTTTACTTTGTCAAGCAGACCTGACAGTGTAATCAAGAAAGGATGTGACCCTGTGGGAGCAAAACAAATTTACTGGGCGGGGGGAGCAACAGAAAAAGTAGGAAACAACAAAACAGGAAAGCAACTTCTGGGAGACTATGTTTGAAAACCAAACAAAAAACCCCACAGACAAAACAGAAAATCAGAACCCAGATTCAAAAAAGCATGACACAGGTAGCAAGGGAAGTGGAAAATGACTGTGACAAAAGCATAAATGAAGACACGGCCCTTAGCTGCTAGATAATTCCTACTGTTCAAAATAGGAGAGAACTTGGAGAAATGAACAGAAGCATTAGTCAAAACAACACATCCAGACAGGAATAAACAGCTCAACTAAAATGAGTTACACTAATAACCAACACAGACAACAGAGAGACAAACTCCCAAAGTTTAAACAACCAAAATCCCAAAATATTTTTTCTTTGAAGCAAACTTGAGGAAGGTGAAAGGTGGCATGTTTCCAACACAGTGATAAAAAAAAAAGGACGCCAGAACCAAGATGGATGGATATTAAACCATATCCTCAATCGCAAGGGATTCCCTAATCAAACCTTTTTCCTGAACAGTTTATCCACACGCTAAAAAAGCAGAATAGAAAATGCAGATGCCTTGCTAGCAGGCAAGAGAAGATAGATCGTATCATTACAGGACTGCCAAAACTCCCCTAAATACAAAACGTGATAACTGAAGCACTGCAGGTCCCATGCTTAGAGAAACCCACGCGAACAGTTCTAACATGGAATTAACATTAAAGTTTCATGTCATATACACCATAGACACTAAAAGTTAAACCATGGCAAAACCATGGACTGTATGGACTAACAGGAGTATCGAAAGGCACTACTTTGGTATTTCAGCTCAAAGTTCTTGAACAACAAATAGGCTCAAGATTGGAAGTGTATTCTGGGTGAGGTGTGACCATGACTTTGTCCTGTTTGTGAACTCTTCTACAAGCTTCCACTTTTACCTGCCATCACAGACAGAATACGAAGCTAAGCAAAAATTCAGTTTGATCCAGTAAGGCTGTTATAATAAACTGCACTATGTTTCCCCAGGAAATAAAACAGCAGAATACAGTTAAAGAAAGGAAAGTAAATGGATTATTTAAAAAATAGTAAAAATCTCCTAAGTGAAAGGAAATGTTAAATACATGCAAAAATGCATAAGCTGCATCTATATTGTGTACTAGAGTGGCATGCAAAAAACACTCTGCTAGTTTTGAACAGGAAGCAATAACGGAATAGCAGAGCACAGAAATGCTGTTTAAGAGCCCATGAGCCTAGGTGCAGCACTTCATTAGTACTATTAATATGGCCATCCAGTGACTTCCAAGTCACCGTATGAGACTTCCTTATAATGTAACCTGTGCTGTTCAGCCCTGCTAATCTCTAGTCTCTTTCCTCACTAAAAGTGAAGGAAATGGCGATGAACTTCACGTGATTAACAAAGTACATGCAAACAGTTATGCTCCACAGTCATCTTTAGCTGTGACCTTGCTTGTACAGGGAGGGATCTAATTCTCAGTTTAGTAAAGAAACATTTATATCTCGCTATAAAAAACAGTGCATATCTCCCTAGGTGCTAGCTAAACTGATCAACCAATAGGATAAAGTGCCAAAATCACGAGCTAGACCTCTACAGCAAAAAAAATCCTATGAAAAAAATATTTCCATGCTGAAGAATAACTCAACTCAAAACTTGCACCAAAAAACAAAAACAATGAAGAGTGATGTTGACTTTGAGACCTCAACAGACCACTGAAAACCACAAAAATACCAACCCTGTTTATACAAACAAGTAGATGTGCAAAGACAGCATGCAGATTTCCCCTCTTACTCATAAATGCATTTGGGCAAGTCATACACAAATCATGATAGGTTGCATTAACAGTTCTCCAGTCCTACCCCAGATTAATTTTTAATTTAAAAATAAAACTGTGTTACACAATTTCAATATTCTGCTGGATGACCAAGCAAGGAAAAGAATGAATTTAAGCACAGCCTATAGAGAGATAATATGAAGGCTGTAACATAAGTGAAAAACGGCCATGTTGCTAAGATAAGGTCCCAACCACTAATCTCACCATCAAGCCTGGCCATCTGTCAGCAGAAACCTGATTTACTGCATATAATACTGCTATACTTGATTTCTACTATACTGCTATAAAAGGCTCCTGGTTTTTTTAGGCACACTAAAATCTACTTTCTAGCAACAGTAACGGGTTAATAAAACACCTCCTCAGAAGCCAAGCTCTACGGAACCAGGTTTCAGAACTTTAAATCAAATTTCACCCAGTTTCAATGTCACTGATAGATTAAATTCCTTTATAAATGAAAACATTAAAACCAGGGAAACAAAAAACAAAGAAAAACATAAAATGGCAGTGAATTACATAGGTTTTACCACATAAGTAAGGCTGCTTGCACTGATGCTTATTTTTTATGGAGATTATTTTGATGGCAGACAATTGCAAAGAACTGTAGAAAAGGCACCTAAGAAACATTCCTACAATACCACTATTCAAGAAAATCATTAAAAAAAAAAAAAGCCATTTGCTTTATCTGGTAACTAGTCTGGACATCCAAACTGTTTTCAAGAGCACTAATGACGTGAACCATTCCTAGAAAGGGGCCTGTAAGCCCTATGTATAACAATGATGTAACACCTCATGGTGTAACAATTCAGATGAGTGCATTTAGTCCAACTCTTCCTCCTCCTACATTCCAGGACAAAAATGCCCGTGTATGAGATTCACCCTTCACATCAAATACCCACTGAGCAAAACAGCTGCAGGTACTTTCTCAGGTTAATCAAACATCAAATAACATCTAGTAATAACAAGACAATTTTTCTCTCTAAACAACAGCCCTACACTGCAGGTGGTTTTGTCCCATAGTGAGCAAACAGGAGAAAAGCACATCCTGAGCAGCTGCTCATTAGGTGAGCACCATTCTGCCTGCACAGCAAATGAAGTAAATGTCACTTAGAAAAAAAAAAACACAGTTTACGGTCATGTAATTAGACATGGTAACACAGGCATATCCAAAAGAGGAGGGAAGACAGATACAAATTGCAGTTCCCCAGGCAATTTATTTCTGGGATTTTATAATTTTTGATGTTCCTGCACTTTAACCTTACCATTTCTTTTAATGAGGCTTATTTCCAGCTTATTTTTTTCCTATTTTACAATAACAGACAACTTTGAAAGATTGCCTCCTATAAAAAAGGACCCATACCCAAGTAATTATTTATTCTGAACAGAAGACTGTTTAAGAACACTGGAAAATACTCTATCAGAACAGACCATAATGAACACAAACTGTACAGGGCCTCACCGAAAACGTTATAAAGTGGTGAGAATTTATTACAAGCTTACCTGATACTCATTGGGCCAGAAAGTGCTGACAGCCAACTCTGCTCGAAGCCAGTCTTTACCAGTGGAACCAGTAACATTCCAGATGGGATTAGCCAGCGGCCCTTTGTTCACCCTAACCAGGATGTTCAAAGCGCCTGGGTTTACACCATTCTTGCTGTACAAAAGGTAGCTGAAATCGATGCAGTGAGTATCGTTTTCTTTCATTGTTGGAAGCTGGAGTCGAGTCTTTTCTCCAGGGTCATGGTCTGCAGAAATCACTATCATATATGATCCTAAAGAACAGGGGAGTGGGAAAGGAAAAAAAGAAAAAAACAACAGAACAGTAGTAAGGTAAAAGATAAATGCTAGGAAACACTGTTCACTGTGAGAAAAAGATGTAACACGTATATCTTCATATCCCAAAATCTAAAAATTCAAGTAGCAAGAAATCCAGCAAGTTATAAAATGCCTAGAAGCATCACTGAAGCAGGATCTACAGAAGGCGACATATATTTCTGAGGATCTATCCAGATGCTTGCACCTACAAAACTTTTTTTTTTCCCGTTTTAGGATCAGATAATTGGAAATACAATCAAAGACAGACAATAAAAATGAGAAGAGCAAAGGATCATCATTATTCAGAGGTCACTGAGGCAAAAATTCTCTCAATTTGTCCCACAGGTTCCCCAAAACTGAAAAAAACTGAATAATAAGGTCCACATTCCTCAATGCAGCTTTATCACACCTTTTCCTTCCCAGAAAAAGAGGCAGACTTGAATTTCAGGTACATTAGCATAACTCACTTAGGCCACCAAACCACATCTGTCCTGAAAAGCTGGATTTGCTGCTCTGTTTGCCAACGGATTTGAGGGGGATAACAGAACCTTCTATAGCTGGAAGACAGCCCATCTTGCAAATTTATTTTACAAACATACAGAAGGCAGAACAAGCTGAGCCTGTCTAGCTACAAAAGCAGAAAGCGGAAATCAGATGTTTAGACAGGTTATACAGGACATAATGGAACAGTTTGTCCTACTGTTGTACAGCATGGACCTTAAAAACAGGGCTACCATCTATCCTAGACCTAGAGCAGCCCTATTTGTCCAAGAGTGACAACTCCACACCAGGTACTACCTCATGAATGAGCCCCAAAGAACAAAGCTTCTGAAACACAGCATGCCAGGCAAAACTTTACAACTGGGAAAATCCAACTCAGTATACAATCTGAATCCTTCCAGCAGGAAAGTTTCCTAACCTGAACTTAACTACCCTCCTCCTTAATGATTCCAGAAGCTTCATGTTGAAAGATTTTTCGTTCTACTTTCAGTTCTAAAGAGCATCACAATAAGAAGCAGTCCCTCCTGAAACAGGTTCAGGCGAAATCCATCAAAAACACAGTTAAATTAACCTAAATTTAAAAGATCAGATTTGTGAGTGCTTGCCTAAACGAGTAGTCTCATGAGTATGAGTATGTACATGAGTGAACATTTACTGGTGAAAAAACTTCTCTGAAGTATATATTTGTATAAATTATTATTATTATTATTATTATGTCAACTTTTGTGCCTTTTTTAGGCAACAAGGAACTCTTGTGTTCTAGTATGTCCTCAACAGTTATATTAACCATTCTGAAAACTGTTGACAAGCTGTTGCTCAGGAAATGATGAAAATTCATGTGTATAAGTCATCTGTGCAACATGGTAATTGACTAGCCTCTAAGTAATTCTGTACTAAAAAAACAACAAAAGAAAGAGCAATACTATAGAATGAAAGCAGCTCTTAAAGTACAATGCCAAGATCTTTATTTTTAGTACTAATTTTACTATTACTAGTACTATTTTTGGTACTAATCTTAAAAAAAAAAGTTTAAAGAAAATACTACTATAATGTAACATAAGCAACTAGTTCGTATTTGGAATTACATGCAGAATCTGTTATCGGATTTATTTTTAGTAGAGAATTTGGCAAAGTATTTGTTTCTGACCATCTCTTCATTACTACCCATCATCATCAATACCCACTTATAAAGACATAAAGTAATCATATTATTATGATGCCTTTGTGTTTATGGTTATTTGAAGTTTGTGATTATTAGAAGTCTTTAATGATTATGGTCTAGGCTACAATCAATTGACAATTGCACGAGAGCTGCTCAGAAAAAAGTGTAAACCACTTTCATTTATGCCCTTGATGATAGAAAAAATTCTTAGAGTATGCTTGTTTGTAATATCTATCATAACAACACATATGCTCTTGTAAGCACCTGATTATTCATGGTTGGCACACCAAAATAATATTTTCAAAGCTTTGTTTATAAACACCATGCACATGGCAGGGGGACGTTGTATATCAACAATTTGTGGGGTTTTTTCCCTAGAGTTGGAGCAATGAAAAGGATCAGGGGAAAATGACAAAGACTGCTTTCCACATTGCTAGCACTGATTCTCCATAGCCATCTACATTGCCTCTTAACCTTTGTTACATTTATCTTGCAAATATTTTTAAAGCAATACACAAAGGGAACTGACTTTTTCCTACACAAAACAAACATTTATTTTTAACATTTCTTAAGCTGAGATCAGGAAGCAGATAAACTCTCCAGCTTTTTCTGAAGAGAATTTGGGAGGGGAAGGAAGGAACAGACTATAAGAACTGACCTTTGCAGAATTTTTGAAATGTTTCTTTCAACTTATCTCAAGATAAAACCATTGGGGAGGAAAGAAAAATTGTCACCAAAGTATAACAAATAAACTAGAAGTATTTCAAGATCTTGTTCATATCAAGGTAACATGGTATAGTATTTGGAAGCTCCAACATATTTTTCTGCTTATGTCGTTGTTTAAGCCCTGCCATGCAGCCCACTCACTCACTGCCCCTCCTTCCTCCCTTAGCTCCCGGAGGGATGGGGAGAAGAATCGAAAGAATACAACTCCCACATGTTGAGATAAGAACAGTCCAGTAACTAAGGTATAACACAAACCACTGCTGCTACCACCAATAATAATAATAATGATA
>WYDI02020591.1:0-20996 GCA_009867235.2 Psittacus erithacus | reverse complement strand
ATTAAAACAAAAATAAGCAGAACAAATAAAGCAAACAACCCTTCCTGGTTTCTCTGCTCTTCCATCAGAGGACAGTACCAGAACAAAAAGGGGAAAACCCCTATACTGTTATTCATGCCATTTATTTAATTACACATATCTGTCTCTGACATTCACATCTCCTTTCCATTTAGGTGCTAAAGGTAGCAATGCCCAAAACCAAGGTTGCTTGGCATTTTCTATTTTAGATAATTTAGTTAATGCCAAGCTTAGTTAGTGCTCAGGTAAGTTTTGATCTGTGCTGATGTGTGTGTAGCGTGAAGCTGAGATGGGATCAGAGAAGGTCCCATAAGTCAGCAGTTAGTCAAATGTGACTTGATACCAGGAGCAAGAGAATGCAGAGAGCCAGCTATCCCATGAGGTAAGGTCTCTTTAACACATGCCCGTTGTCTATTGAGCTGCAGTGACAGCCTAGTACGGAAAGTAGTAATAGAATACTGTAGAAGTAGCTTTATTACACACATGCTCAAGCAAAATTACTCGTGCCATTTTCTGGTTTTGAAGTGGCTGATTTTTATGACTTCTCAAGTTTTGGGTTTGAAGGCAAGGGAGTAAAACTCTGGCATTTTAATTTAGTATAACATTTGGCACCCAGTGTTTTACAGCCACTGGATTCATTTCTGTTATAGCAGTATTTTCAGTCTTAAAGTCTATTCATACATTTGATTTAATAAGTAATATATTTGATACACAAAAACAGTGAATGCCAAGAAGGTGAAAATATCATTGGTATAATCCCTATTCCATCTGTCACATTAACTCCCAGAAATAAGTTTGTGGCAAGAATTGCTGTTTCAGACTTATTCATAGCAAAATAAAACATCAGGTTTATTGGTTTTGGACAAGGAAAGTAAGCCCAGTCTATAAAGTTTAAACAAATCACATTCTATATTATATTTTCTTTTGTCACAATTTAAAAACTCCAAAATGGGTTTTGGTTTATCCCCAGAAGGCTTCAAAAAGCTTTCTAGGGCAAGCAGAATTTGCAAGTATCTTCAGGCATTACCTGGCTTTTTGGTAAATAAAGTCACACTTTACTTTTTCCACATTCATAATTACTCAGATGTAATGCATCCTCAGACATGGCACTGAAAAGAAACTGCACTTCTGTAAACTAAATTATTGAGTAACTTAAGTTTAAGGCATTACCAAGTTATGTGTCACGTTCCCAACATTTGGAAATGGACATACTTGTATGCGTTCCACTGAACCGGGCCACCCACAGGCCTGTTCCTCACCCTGGCATCCAGAGTTAACATTACACTTCTGCTTTATTTAGTTGAGGTGGCAGATGAACCATGTTGCTACAGCTGTGCTAGTGGTAACAGTACTAGTCAGTCTTCCTGCACACATCACTTCATCCAGCCCTAGGTAGGGGAGCTCATGCATCCACTTAGAAGTGGCTGCAAAAAGCAAAGAAAGAAAGTAAAAAATCATAGTGGAATGTACAAACTCTCATGTATGTGTATTGGGCGCTCCTGTACATGCATGACTATGAAAACTTGTTAAAAATCCATTCGAAGATTTATTTTTATCCAAATCAAGTAGTTTCCAGTCCCCAGGACAATCAAGTCAGCAGTTCACATAGTTGAGGCAGTCAGGTTTAAATCTGGAGCTGCTCTCTAGTGGCCAGGTTTGTTTTTCTCCCTCTGTTGAGAAGCACGGCTCAATCTGAAGTGTGCCAAGCGGGTCAGGTTAAGAAGCTGGTCAGTTCTGGTTCCTCCTGACATTCTGGACACCAAGTTCTGGAATCCAAATGATGAGAGTATTAATGGAATACCAAACTTTTCTCATTTGATGAAATGGGGAGCTGAAGAGGCTTTTGCCAGTTCTCCAGCTCCATTTGCTGTTTTGTGTCTGCGTGCACTAGTTTACACAGCAGCAAAGGAAAATGTTTCCCTATGGAGATCAGGAGAAAATCTTCCAGGCATTTTCTCTTCCTCAGCCACTGATGATTATGACGCCCTTTAGAGAGACAGGACTGTAATTCCTGTCTGTGCAATTCACAGCATCTCTAGGGGCACTTAACTCTTACCAGGCGAGGATGGTGAGGAGGCTTCTCTTCCAGGGAAGCTCGCAGATCCAAACTGCTGAGCATGGGGCTGCTGCAAGAGATGATATTCTTCCAGCCAGCCAGGCAGTGCTGTGAAAAGATGGGAGTGCTGCATTGCAGTGCTTTACCCTTTTTAATCCATTGTGGCCTGTTAGTTCTAAATAGTAACTTCTGCACAGGGAGACTTAAACAAGTAATTTTGACTAGCAGGAAAGAGAAGAAATCTCTAATTAAGCAGAACTGTACGGTCATCCCTCTTCTACCTTTCACTAATTATTTCTAAACCCACCTCCTGCTTTGTGAATTCAGTCAACCGGCCTCTCTGAACCCATCTTCACTTGTCCAGTTCCCTAAACCTCAAAATCAGGCTTCTTCCTACATCTTCCCTGGAAACATCTAGGCCAGGGCTAGGTCTGATTAGCAATACTGGCTGCAACATTGCCTAGTGGCTGGAAACACAACAGCAACTCTACTAATAAAGTTTTAAACTCACCCTTGCCCTTACTGATTTTGCCTGGCCCATGTGCAATACACTGTGAATACTTCATGGAAACTTGTCTGAGACTCCCTAACATCTATGGAAAGAAACACAGGTACTCTTAAGGTCTGGTTCATCATGTTGAAAAGTCAATGCCTGAAATAAGTCAGCTGAATCATGTCTCAGAAGTAGATAGCTTCATATGGCACTTTCTTTTCCTCAGCATCATATGCTTTATGTCAGTTGCACATAGGTAAGAACTCAGAAGCACACACCAGTGGTTTTTCTTGCTATCTCATTGACACAGATCAGAACTTTCAGTGCAAGCCCTGCCAGGAGGATGAGTCCCAGATTGTCCCTCCTTCTTGTGCTGTAAAACAACATACAACCTAGGCTGTGTCATCAGTATCAATAAGACAGCAACTTACCGAAGGTAATGCGAGGCTGTCTTCTGGTTCAAAGCTCTTCCTGCGATGGGCTTTGTGTTTGTAGGCAGGCATAAGGGTAGACCTGGGAATGCTGACCCTGCAACCACAAAATGGAAGTAATTGCCTACACTTTCTACAAGGCAAAGGAAACTTGCATGCCTGTCCCCACTCAGAACCCAAGGGTCTAAACCCAAAGTGAACCAAGCGAAACAGTTTTGGATTAGAGCATTACACACTTCACATGCAAAGAATTCAGATTCTGGAGCAAATTCAGATAAAACATGCACTTCTCACTGACTTCAAAACTGTTTCTGCTTATGGAAAAGATCAGTGAGGAGTTTTAAAGCAAGACAGAGAGAACAGCAACCACAAACAGAGCTATTTGGCAGTTTTCTCCCTCACATCATCAGCTTTTTCTTCCCTATTGTTTCCTTGAATTCTGTATATTACAGAGTAATAATTCTTACTTACCTGACATAAGCTGGCTCTCCCAGTTTCTCTGGGGGCCAGTGAGTACGTGGGATCTTACACACGGGGCAGGCAGACTCTGAATCCACAGGGACAGGAAAGAGGCGCTGGTTTAACCGGTAACAGTAAACACCTGCCACAGAGTAACACAACATCATGGTAGCTATTGCTAGTTTGTCAGAAGGCTTCTCAATCCACTCAACAAAGCTGTGCTCCACCAGTGTCACACATGCATTCTACAGAAAGAACTTCTTTTCCCGAAATATCTTTTACATTTCCTGTCCTCAAATAACTCCCTAAAAAGCAAACCCAGAACTTCAACCTCTTCGAGTTAAAAAGAGAACATCAGCCACTTACAAGAAACCTGACAAAGTAAGATGACACTGACAGAGAGGGGATCCTTAGAAGACTCAAGTATCTTTGGAGTAGGAAACTGAATCTGATTTAGAGGCTGCACCTAAAAATAACAACATTCTTCCCTGTCTTGCACGATGTAAGGCTTTCTCAGAATGACAGGCAAAGTCTGCTCAGTTGTTTCACAGAAATTAGATTAGGAAGAAATATGATCTTACACTTATGGGAACTGGTTATCAAATCTGGTTCTTGTTCAGGATCTATGCAGTCCAGAGCCCTGGGCCTAAAGAAATATGCAAACAAGTCAGTGTCAGGGGGGCAGGCTCTCTGAACAGCCCCACCTTTTTAAACCATACATTTCCGACTGGGAGGGAAATAAAGGCCTGCAAAGCCAACCTTACAATTTTCCACTCCAATCAGACTCTACTTCTCATTTCTCTAAAGAGACACATTGCTGCATCAGCCCTTTCCCCATACCCACTTACTCTGGGTGCTGCTCATGAATACATTCTTCTCTGTTGACCTGTCGGAACTCGCACAGCTCAGCGAAGTACTGGTCAGATTTTTCTGCTACTGAAGGGCTTGTATCTAGGAGTCCTGAGAGCGTCAAGGAAAGAGAAAAGGTCAAAGATTTACCACACATAGAAAAGCACCAAAGCAAACCCCACACAAAACAGTCAAAACAAAGGTCTGAAGCACTAAAATGAATACTGAGAGAAACATGCCATTGTGTCAAGCCAGAGATTTACTGCATGATTTGGGTCCATTATTGCATTCATTCATTTTAGTTACTTGGTATTCCCTCTGACCTCACTCAGCTTTGACATTTACTGCCTGGCTTCCCATTCCACTGCTACAGCACCATTCCAGGGATGCACTGATCTCGCCTGGACAAGGAATGGCACCTGACAAAACTTCAGCTCCTCTGCTGAGACCTTCTACATGGGCTCTAGGGCTGCAGTTCTGTCACACCTAAACTTAAAGGGGGTCTAAACTGTGATTTAAGTTGTCACATGACTACAATATACTGTGAGCTTTGCTTCATGTTTAGGATTCTTTCTTGCTCGTAGCCCAGAAAGCCAACCGCATCCTGGGCTGCATCAAAAGGAGCGTGACCAGCAGGTTAAAGGAGGTGATCCTGCCCCTCTACTCTGCTCTCGTGAGACCTCACTTGGAGTATTGTGTGCATTTCTGGTGTCCTCAACATCAAAAGGACATGGAACTGTTCGAACAAGTCCAGAGGAGGCCACAAGGATGATCAGGGGACTGGCGCACCTCCTGTATGAAGATAGGCTGAGAAAGTTGGGGCTGTTCAGCCTGGAGAAGAGAAGCTGCGTGGAGACCTCAAAGCAGCCTTCCAGTATCTGAAGGGGGCCTATAAGGATGCTGGGGAGGGACTCTTCATCAGGGACTGCAGTGACAGGACAAGGGGTAACGGGTTCAAACTTAAACAGGGGAAGTTTAGATTGGATATAAGGAAGAAGTTCTTTACTGTGAGGGTGGTGAGGCACTGGAACGAGCTGCCCAGGGAAGCTGTGAATACTCCATCCCTGCCAGTGTTCAAGGTCAGGTTGGACAGAGCCTTGGGTGACATGGTTTAGTGTGAGGTGTCACTGCCAATGGCAGGGGGCTGGAACTGGATGATCTTAAGGTCCTTTCCAACCCTAACTTATTCTATGATTCACCTGCAATCCAGTCGTAGCCCAGGAAAGGACGCACAGACCAGGTGCTCACAGGTATGGTATATTCTTCAGGGTCAGACTCAAAAGTGACGTGACCAGCTTCCTTCTGGGAAGAAAACAATCCAAAAGACAACTAGCAGACACTCAAAGATACAGCTTAGGAGACAACTGGCAGCTGTTCAAATGGGATAACTGTGGCTTAGTTTGTGGCTGGATTCTATCTATGCCTCTACTAGTAACTTGCTCAGCAGCCCTTTATTTTCTCAAGTCACAAAACAGAAAGAGGAGGCAGGGAACTTGCCCAAGGAAAGACAGAATTTGTCAGGGCTTTAAACAAAATGCTCCCTGCATCACACATCCCCAAACATAAGGCCACCTCTGCTGACCTGGAGGAAGATCATAGCAATAGCCTGCCCTTCACACCTATGAAACAAGCTATGTGGCAGCAGCACCACACCAGGCTGTTCTCCCCGAGATGTGAATCACATGCACAGGGGACAAGGAGTTTCACAGTGAAATGTTGCAGTCTTCAGTTCAAGGGCTAAGGGAAGTAGGGCCTGAACAAACTGCCACAAGCCCCCAGCTGCTAAGGCTGGGAACACCTCTGACCTCAACCTCCAATTTGCACAATGAGAACACAGCAATGTCCTCCTGAGCCTTTCTCCCCAGTCCTTCTATTGACTGATGAAAATAAGGAAAAACCCCATTTACCTTTGACTCTTGGGACTGAGATGTCAGCAAGACTGATTTATGGACTACAGGCACTCTAACAACCACATGCTGCTTGTTGGTCTCTTCATCTTGGCTGCTGCCCAGTGATGGGGCCAGACGACCCTCAAGCTGCTCTTTCTCATGGAAGCCATCCAGCAGAGTGGACTGTTTTCTGTTCTCTCCATGTCCCAGAGGGAAGGATTCTTTCTCTGGACTTCCTTGAGCACGGCCACCTCTCTCCACTTCAGAGGTTTCTCTACCACAGGTAATGACTGCAGTCACTGGCACAACATTCTTCTCTTTCCCAGGAAAGCTGGAATCCAACCCAACAGCTTCCTGCATTTTCTGTTGTTGTTGCTGTACCCCTCTGTCACTGCTGCTGTGTTTAAGAGATGAACAGAGGGCTACTCCGGCTGCACAAGCTGCAGGTTCCACAGACACCAACACTGCAGGGTCAGCTGTAGGCTCCACAGCATCAGCTGGATTTGTCTTCTGCAAGGAGAGAGACTCATACCACATGGCATCATTCAGATTACAAACACCTTTTGCTAGGACACTTCACTCAGTAACAGAAAATCAACCTCTCATTCTAGTCTGCTCACCCTTTTATATTCCTGTGGGGAAAAAAAGCAAACCCATTTATTATTCATGAGACATTATTTAAGTGCCTGAAGAAGATAAGGAAGGGATTCACTTCCAGAGAAAAGCAGCTCTTCCCAATTTGAGGAACCACTAAACTTTCAGCCTTCGTGCTTAAAACAAATAAAAAGATCATGTTCCACAAAGTTCATTCCTATCTTAGATTAAGAAACCTACACTCCTTGGGCAGGAACTGATCTCTGAACCCTCTGCAAGTACATGGTGGAGACCACAGGATAAGCAACAAACAGCTACTTTTCTGACTCCACATTCCACATTCTACTTTCTACCAGCTCCTCTGTGTCCAACTGCCTCCTTCAGTGCATCACTCCATAGACAGAGCTGCCATCTTTCAGGCAAGGCCCATTTGCTTCCCAGCACTTCTAGCAGAGACACAACACATACCTTTCCTGTGGGCAAGGGGACAGAGCTTTCAGGAGCTGTTCTGTTATCAAGAGATGGCTTGCTGGGAAGTCTTTTTCTGATCTCTTCCTGCTTCACTCTGAGCCTTTGCAGAAGGTCCTGGTTGGCCTGACGCAGCCTCTGCAGGTGCTCTATCTCCATCCTGTGAAGACATTTCACTGTAAAGCCAGAGGAAGGGTGAATGACATCAATGGAAACATGAAGGGAAGGAGCAGTCTCAGGAGAAACCACCTGCAGGGGTCATCTCATAAGAACCACAAACAGCTGCTGGAACACTGGGAGTGTTGATCATTGCTCCTGAGAAACCAGTCTCAAAGCTCTTTATGCTAAGAACTAGCGCCCCTGCATACTTCTCTCAGATGGGCTGTCAAATAGTTTGCACCCAAAACCTTGCAGCTGACTGAACAGAGACACAAGACTCTCACAAATAACTAAACATGAAAAAACTCACATCGAAAAGCCAAATAAAAGACATTTGATTCAGAGGCTGATATTTAGGACAACCTTATTCTGCTTGAATGTGCTTTTTAAGCATCCAAATTTATATTGTGAAACCAGCAGGATGCTCAGAAGTTCAAAATATGTCTAAGGAATATGAATGTATTTACTACATCCAAAAGAAATATTGAGTCAAAACTGTCCTCCACTTCTGGAAGAAAGACCCCAAAAGGCTCAATTATGACTCAGGACTAGGGCTCAGGCAATTCCAGGGCCATGCATTAAGCGGTAAGGGTTACTACCCTTTTACTGGGAGAGGGGGGAGAAAAAGGGATAGATAGATAGATAGATAGATAGATAGATAGATAGATAGATAGATAGATAGATAGATAGAGTGGAAAGTGGTCACACTGTTCAGCATGGTGACACCATCACCAGCTTCTCTAAATTTGCAGAAAGTATTGTTTTAATTAAGAAAACTAAACCTACCCCTTCCCAACCCCATTTGCCCCCCTCCCACCCATTGCTTTCAGCTTGAGTAATCGATTATATCAAGATAAGCCTGTGCTGCTCCAGCACCTTATGTCCCAAAGGATCCCTAAACCTTTCTCCAAAACTCATCCCATTTGTTTTTGTGTCTGCTGCCTTGGCAACCAGACACGAGGAATTAAATGCAAGTCCCCTATGACAACACTGGTTGGAACGAAGAAGAGTGCTAACAATCAAAAAACTACCATAGCGAGAGGTGCACTACTAGGCATAAAATAGAAATGCCAGTCTTGAGGCACAAAAACTGAGCTTATTTGAACAAAACAAGTTCTCGCAGGACAATGCTATGAGCACCCTCTCATCACTGCTCATCGGAAAGCAAATACTCAGAAAATAACATTAGTCAAGGGACTTTCTGGAAGTGTTTTATCAGGCAAGACCCACTCTTAACATAATCTATCAGAAGCTGTTAGTCCTTCGTGCTCACACCCAGGAACTCAAGCTTATGAAACTGCTTTAGTCTGAATCCTTTGCGAAAAGGAGCTTAACTTCTTGCAGTTAAAAATAACTGACGGTTGCCCCCGGAGCTAAGAACTCCCTTCTCTGCAATATCGGATTAAAGAAGAAAGTTGTCTAACAAACAGCTACATAGAGTTTTCCAGAGCTGTTTCTGCGCACACACGCTGGTTCTGATCTCCCTGCCCATGGGAGATGGCCCCGGGCACTGTCAGATTCCCCTTCCCTCTCCAAGAGGCCTGGCAGAGGCAGAGAGCCGGCGAACCCTCCCCGCACAGCGGCATGGGGAGCCAGAGGCTCGCCAGGCCGAGCGGCCCCAGGGCTGCGGGCGTTCCGGCTCCCCGCGCTCCCCCGCCGCCGACTCCACGTTCCCAGGCCCACCTCCGCGCACACGCCGCGGGATCCCCGTCCTGCTCCAGCCGCTGCCGGGACTCCCCCGGGCGGCCACTACCACGGCTCGCCCGCTCCAGCCGAACAGCGGCCGCCTCCGCGGCTGGGCCCGCCCCTGGGCCCGCCCCTTGGCTCCCGGCATGCGCGGAAAAGCAGGGCCGGGGGAAGCCGGAACCACCGACTCGCGGCTTTGGCCCAACTCCTGCGGGGTTCGGCCACAGGTGCCCGGGTGAGGGTACCACGGAGCCCAGCGCCCCCCGCAGCCGAACGGGAGCGGTTCTGAAAACCGCCGTTGGGAACGACCCGCACAGCAGAACCACAGAACCATGGTTTGGGTTGGAAGGGACTGTAAAGCTCATCCAGTTCCAACCCCTGCCACGGGCAGGGACACCTTCCATTAGAGCAGCTGGCTCCAAGTCCCTGTGCCCAACCCAATCTCGAACACTGCCAGGGATAGGGTGGCCAGTAACCAACTGAGAACACCCACTGACCATGATTTCAGTCTCTCAACACAGTATTTGCTGACCATGACTTCCCACAATACTCTCAAGAAATCACTGATCCCATACCAACATTTTTAGCATAACTTAAGGGGGAATCTCTCAAACTTTCCATTGGATAATTAAGTATTAATGGTCTCCTTGTTAACTTTCCCAGTAAGCACACAGATTAAAGGGGACTACTGTCTAACATGCAATTTACTTCAATTTATATCATCATCTAAGTAACTATTATACTTACAACTGAAGACTTCGTGTCACCACACACAGCACACATCAGGATATTTTTCCAATTCATTTTTATTTTGGTTTCCACTGTTTACAGCATTGATACAGGACTAATTCATGCAAATTTACCACCTTAAATGCAGCAGAGAGAAAACTCACTGGTAAGAGTATTTCAAAGAGCTCCATCAACATAACACAATGAGAAAAATGAATAGCAGCAATAAGATAAAGTGCATTTAGCTGACCTTCTTTAATAAGAGTTGGGGGAAGATTTGGTTTGGCATTCCTGTTCTAAGGAATAGCTTATCATTCTTTATGAACATCAGAAGAGAACAGGCTCCTTGCTGATAAAGTGTTTGTTCCTCCACCACTCTGAGTTAAAGAAGTACAGCTGCATTTTGTTGTCCACTAATCCAGCTCATAGGCCTTTCTGTTAAAAGTCTGATTGTTGATACCCAGGCTCCTAGGGACAAAGGTTACATGCACACTGAAGACATTCCTGCCTCCCATGTTAGCAGTTTTGCTTCTTAAAACTTTCAAGTGCTTCTTTCCTCTTTCTACAGGTTAGGTTTCAGCACAGCAGTGGGAATGCATACACCACCACAACCTGAACACTTGTGGGACAATATACACTGGCAAGACCCCAGATTCTGAGAGCCTCTCAATCTCTCTTCCCTTTACAGATCAGACATTGGTTTAAAGACCAGCTCATGTATCAGATTTCCCCTCAAGGTCCAAGGAAGAGATGCTACCACACGCTTTTAAAAGCAAGCTCAGCATTTCAGGCAGCCTAGAACTGCTGAGCAGTAGTACATCTTCATCTTCCCCTACCTGGCACTGACAATTTCCTGGTGTATGAGGGATGTGCTTAATGTTTTAGCTCAACAGCACAGCACACAGTCTGTTAGAGCTGTACATGATAGCTTGAGAGACTAGAAATCTCAATTTATTCACATAATACCCGCACAGCAGAGTAACAGTGGATGATTCACTTACTCTGGTACACTTCACCACAAGCCTAGAAAACACATTTCCAGAAGCAAGAACTCAAATTTCTTCCTTACTCCTTTTTGGATCTGATCCAAGATGTATTTATGTCCTGGTGGTTGCCTGAGGAAACCAACCAAGGCCAAGGCAGCCCTCTGATGAAAACAGCTTTTCAGTTTGGGTTGGATTTAAAGTTGCCTGCTGGAAGTGGAATGTTTGCTTCCTGCATTCCAGAAACAGAACAAGAGTCTCACTGTCAGCTCCTACATGATCAAGATACTTCAGGTCTTACTGCAAATCTCAAAACAGCCTAAAGTACTTACTGACGTTTCGCTATTTTTACTCCCTCAAGTATCAAGCAGCTGCTTCTTTCTGGAACTTCTGTGACATACGAAACAGGGCACTTGTCACAGGCACATACAGGCACACCTGAGCATGAACGAGAAATCCTAAGGCCAGCTGATACCATCTGCAAGTGAAAAGTCTCACTGTCAATAAGAAAAAAACCCTCACTGTTAGTAGCTCTGAACTCACCCGGGACCTGCTCAAGGAGAGCCCACACTGTGAAGTTTGATGCTGACCAGATTCGGGTTCTCACTAACCTCAGAACTACAGGATCCAATTCTGGATTCCTCAGACATTTTGTGGGAAACCAAAAGGTTATAGCCAACACATGGCAAAATATTGACCCACCAAATGGAAAAGAAACTTTGCAACATAGGAACCTGATCCTGGTACAAGTAAAATTAGTGTAAATGCCTCCTTTATCAATTCCAACAGGAAAAGACTCAAGTCCTTACAATTCCCAAATCTGATACTCCAAATTCAAAACTGCTTCAGGGCAAACCTCAATGATTAATTTAATCTCTCTGCAAATAAATAATGTCTTTAAAAAAAATGAGTTGCCGTGACCCATTCTTGCCCTAGCACAACATACAAGGGACAGGTCTTCCCCCGTCCCAGAGGAGCTGCACTGCCAGCTCATTCTCATACTTTTAACAGAAGAGAAACAAAATCAAATCATATTACTGCACTTGAATATTGACTGTCACATCCTATGGGAACTCTGTGTGAAGCAAAATCTCTTACAGCTTGTAATCTTTGTGCTGTTCTTGTGGCCAAATTGTGGTAATGGAATTCCAAAGGCCTGCTTCCAGAAACACAGCTGCATGTTTTCAAAATGAACCCCACAGTCATCAACTCATCTCATCAGGTAGTTCATACATTCTGTCAATGGAGTGGTTTTTCCTACTTTTCTTCCTCAACAAGTTGCCAGATTCTCAGCACTACCCTCTCCACAGGACCTAGTTATGTCCTTGCAAACTATTTGTCCATGACATGAAATGGGCCAGACTGCATGATTAAGTTGCTCTTAACAGGAACAAACTAACTCCAAAGACAATAAGCTTACCAAAGCAAAA
The DNA here is from genome assembly GCA_009867235.2 of Psittacus erithacus. Taxonomy (NCBI): domain Eukaryota; kingdom Metazoa; phylum Chordata; class Aves; order Psittaciformes; family Psittacidae; genus Psittacus; species Psittacus erithacus. The sequence continues at coordinate 8,752 of WYDI02020591.1, read as the reverse complement.
TCTTAGTCCCTCTTGCTCTGGAAGAGCACTGGGTTTTGTTCATTGGTTTAAACATCCTTACAGTTATAAACCTTTCTATGGAGGGACATGGTGATTCTGTCATAGTCTATAATGACGGAATATTAACCTAGGAGAGAGGTCTGCATGGGCTATAAATGCATTGTGAAACCATTGTTAAACCTGTGTGCAAGGGATCTGGGTTTAGACAAACTGCTACTTGTCACACATACATAAACTCGGGGCTTGGAAGTCTAAAGATCTACCTTCATATAGTAAAATGAAGGAGTCCTTAAAGATGTGTCAGAATAACCTTTAGCCTGATAAATATTTGGTTTCAATTTATTACTGTACTTGATTTTGCTTTAAAAAGCCCCTGTGAATGTATGAAGCACACATTCCTTCTGAAGTAGCCTGGTCTCATAGGAAGGAAAAGAAGAGTTATCAACAGCTAGTGTTTAAAGGTGGGACACAGAACAGGGGAGCAGAATCCTATCGTTCACACAGCAACTGGAAACATAGCAATAGGCTTTTGCCTATTCCCTTCAGGGAATTCCATCACCCACCATGTTCTCTGCAGTAATTAAGAGAGCACTGAAGAGAAACAACATTGGTTTTCTGTTCTTCCCACACTATCTGCTTTGCTGCAGGTACTGATGTGTGAACATGTTGAGCTCGCTGTCAAGCCAACCCGCTTTATTCCTGCAAGGACAGAAAGTCTCCATGAGGTGAGCAGAACAGCTCAAGCGCATCTAAAAGCAGCATGACTCAAACGAGTCAATAGCCAAGCATGGAGAGGAGTGCCAGAGGTCCATTTCAAACCACCGCTACCATCCCCTCCCTTCCTCAGGTCAGGAACACTTGCCCACTAGCAATCCCTGGGCCTTGAGATTCAAACAGACATCATGGTCACAACTTCACATTGATCTTACCACGTAGATAAGGGATGTTTGGAAAATTCTTTCCAACCACCTTTGCAGGCTGAATTAAAACATCAGACAACTGTGTACAAAGGCAAGGGTGAGGCTTTTTGCATAATTCTGTAATAGCCTTAAGAAGTTTGTAGGAGCAGAGGACTGTATTTTGATAAATAGAAAGGAACTGTAACTCCAAATCAAAAACAAGAAAAAAGGGGTTTGCGAGACAGATTTAAATTACTGTCAACAATACATGGCAAAGCACAGAGGCAAAGGGAACACAATGCAGCAGGGAAAGATGCTGATGCCTGCACATCAAACGCTATGATTTAAGGACTGCACTCAGATATACCCTAATCTGAACATCTTGGGGAATCCAGCGAAAAATAACTGTATGCAAACCGCTGTGTATAGGGGATAATAAAATCTCACCTGAGCAGTTTTGCTTTGCTCTGCAGTGAATCCAGAACTTCAATTTTTTTATTCATGGCAGAAATTTCCTGCTCAAGATTCTCCCGTGTCACATCCACTTGCTGACACAAATGAGCAAACGTTCCAGCCAGCTCTCTGTGAAACAAGAAAAGTTGGATACAATGAGAAGTAAATCAAGAAGCAAATTCAAGGAGTAAATCCCTTTGACATATAGTGATGATGATGATATAAACTCAGATACTCATCTCTCCATTTCTGCACAAGAATACGTCAGAGCATCAGAGTAACTTGAGAGGCAGATGCACATTAAGACTAATGATCAACAGCACCCAAATACTACATCAGTGATTCAAATTTTCTTTTAAAACACATGTTTTTAAATCTGGAATTCAAGATGCAGACTTACCTTAGTTTAACAAGGAATATCACTGAAAAAATAAAACCAACCCAATAGTCGAACAATAGAACTAGTTAAGGTTTTAGCTGAATATAGGAAACTCACTGTTGGACTTGGTGGCTGCAATTAGAACCTGTGTAACTGACGATGAGCTGCAATTTCTCACCAGCATACTCCACAAACTGTCTCTTGAAAGCTCTCTCCTTCGCTTTTGTGGTCCAGGTGAGGCGCTCATATACATAAAGTAGCCCATAGAGGCCAAAAGAGAGAGCAATCAATCTCCAACCCACAGCCTTCCAGACCTAAAAAAAGCACAAGGAAAACCAAATGACATGATCACACAGTAACGATGCTGACTCCTAACAGTGGTGCCCGCAGTCTTGCACTGGCACTCTAGACACATGAAAACAATACAGATAAATACCCCTGACTTGCAAGAGGTTTCATTGGTCAGACAGCTTAATACTGATGTGCAGTCTACAAAATAAACCTACCTAACATAAACTACTGGGGCTCTGTATGGGTTACCTCTTCCAGCACATTTAAATTACACCTGCAAGTGCAAACAAACTTTGTCTGGTTCACAGAATCCCTGTTTTGGAAGTAAAAAGACATTTTTAAGTGACCACCTCCCCTTTGAGAAATCATCTGCCCCTAGACACTCTGACTCTGGCACTAAAGAAACTTCAGATTCTTCCTGCAAGAGGAACTAGAGTTACAATCTAAGTTATATCTCTTCTGTCTCCATAGTTTGGGGACATTCAAGACTGAAAACATCCATTATTTTCAAAGGACAGAAAAGCAGGAAGTGCTGATTAGCTCTGAAATAAATTAGGCATAGGATTTAAAATTAAGTGCTCTCCTCCCCTTCCAGGAAGATAAACATGATCAGAGGCTCTTGTTAGATATTTCTGTCCTAATTCCTCTGTAAATGGGAAAAGAAAAATACTGATTTTTCTTTTGTTCTTAGAAAAGAATCAGAGACTAATGCTTTTGTAATGTACTACAAAGTGTTATCTACACAACAAGCCTGGCTCCAAGCCTAACTATTATGCAGAATAAGCTCAATATTTATACTCAAATGGAAGATATCAAAGGAGAATGTATTTCACTATCTGTGATCTGCAAATATCTACAGGATTCAGTAGTGCAAGAACTTTTCCAGTCAGTGCTCCCACTTTATTTATATAAATACTGCTCAGATTGCCAACGCACCACACCACCAACCACGATGATCCCCATGGAAGTTCTGGAAGTCAATGAGGCCAGGCCAGTCACCATCGACACCATGAGCTCTTCCTGGGTCATAGAGCCCTGAGGCAAAGGAGGCAGACTGGGATTTGCTGGTGTTAAAGGGCGTTGAACCTAATTAGAAAAGCAGTGACAAAACAAAGTACAGAATAAGAGAAGGAAAGCCACTGTCCTTCCCACTAAAGACTTCAGCAGCCACTGAAATGATACCATATCTATCCCAACCACACAATGAGGTATCTTACCTGGTCATTATAGCCCATCAAGGCCCGACGACCATTCTTTGGTCCCAAAAACCTGTTCACCAGCATCGTCCATCCAAGAGAGAAATGAAATTCTATGTCCTCTTGGAAGTCGGCACAAAGCTTGTCACAGTTCAGATCATAGCTGAGCATGAAGCACTGCCGGGGAATTAACATGTCTATCTGGCCCCGCAAAGAGACTGGGAGAAGGGGTTTTAAACCATCTGCACAGACAGAAAATAAACACATTCAAAACCAGCTACTGAGTTCTCAAGAATTAACTGGACTTGTATTCTGTAATCAGGGTGGTTATGGGTTGTTCCATTCTCCACAGTTCTTTTTCTTAGTACCTTACACTTCCTAAAGCCAAGCACGTTGCAAAGCGCGAGATACATCATGAATTACTGTTCTATTCTTATTTCTTCACATCAACTCAGAAGAAAATCTTCCCACAGATCCTCTTAAATCCTTACAGGTAGCTGGTGAAGTTTACAGTTTAACATTAGCTTGGAAAACAGAACCTAAAGGCCAGTTCTAAAAATGCGTAAGCACCATACTGCTATTAAAGCTTATATTCAAACAGACACCTAGTTAAAAGTCATTCACATTTCATTAGGATCTTGGTTGGAGAATCTCTCAAGCTTCCAAAGTCACAGTTCCTCTCTGCTATGAGGATTAAGCTGGTTGTATATATTCATTAACAAATCACTGCACAAATTCAGACACAGACTGAAAAAAGCAGGAGTAATTAGTCCTCTCATAACAGCATTACTAATCAAGATGGAAACTAAGACAATGCCATCATCAACTAAGACATCAGCCACCAGATTAAAGAGAAACCCAGAACATCTACCTACTTATTTTGCACTGCAGTTAAAGGAAAGAGCAAGGGCAATGTTGCCTGATGCACTGACCTATCATTTCTTGCTGCATTGTCTGCAGGGAAGCAGTAATTGCATTAGAACAACGATCTGACATGTTACGGCCCAGGCCTTCCTCAATGTGTTTATGTAGCTCCTGACAAAGAAAGGAAGGGTTGTTAGGCTTAAAATAACCACAGGTAAGATGCAGGCTGCAACTGCTAGAACTTCCCAGTTGAAAAACTCCTCCCAGAACAGGAGCACACATGCTGTCTGCCCACTATTCTAATATTGATTTCATTTTTACCCCCATTCTTCAGTGAAAGAGAGGAAAAATCAACTTAAAAATGTCACATGTACTGTAGTCTAGGGAAAGTTCTGCTTGATCTACACAATATGATACATCACATGTAACAATTTATCACTGAGGTTATGAAAAAAATAAAATCTATTTATTTTTTAATGGTTTGTTTTAGATTTTTTTAAAGATCTTCATTTTTTATAGAAGCTGTCCAAACACATGGGACATTCTAAGAAATGATTGTGTACCACACGAAGAGCTTAACTCACATCCTGTTTGGAAGAATGTTAAGCATCTCAATGATCTGGCACAATTAATGACTCAGAGCAAAAAAAAAGGCCTCTTTAAATTGCTTAAGGAACCTGTGGGAAGCAAATATCACTTAGACAACCACAGAATGGTTTGGGTTGGAAAGGACCTTAAGATCATCCAGTTCTAACCCCCTGCCATGGGCAGGGACACCTCACTCTAGACCATGTCACCCAAGGCTATGTCCAACCTGGCCTTGAACCTGGTTCCATCCCTGGCCAGAGATGGAGCATTTATCAATATCTTTTGGCAACCTGTTACACTTACTTACACTTTTGTAAACTTTAAGAACTACTTGAGATGGATGGAAGTCTGCTTGGTATTCATCTACTAGGACTGAGAGCCGTCTGATTTCTTCTGCCATTGCATTTGACACCTAGAGAAACAGCACAAGACAGTTTCTATATATCCTGTCCTAGGAGAGACAAAACCAACACTGAAGACACACATTTCTTCGTAAAGCACTGCTGAACACTAGGCACAACTGTGCCACACATTGTGTGCCAACTGCAATATTGGTGACTTGCAAACAAAGATGGCTGAGAAGTATGTAGACTTAGGTCTTCTGTAACAATGCAGACAAAGACTGAGGCAGTGCAAGACTGAAAAATTAACAGGCCTTTTCTGAATACTCATAATAGTGAAAATAACACGTTACTACCAACAGTAAGACTGACGTTATTCTAGACTGATATAATAAGGAAACTTACCTCAAATATTTTAGTACCTTAGGAAGCATTTAAGACGGAAATATCACAGCAGAAATAATCCCAACATTAATCAAAGTCTCACTGTTTATTTAAAGCATCTTATACAAGTCTCTCTGCAAGTTTCCCCCAAGTATTTTCCTTTTCATTTTACTACCTCAAGGAAAAAAAAAAACAAACCAAACCTGTCTTCTGAAAGCATTCCTTTCCTTCTGATCTCTAACTCTCACATTTCTAGCACCTCAAAGCATTGTCAGCACTTTGCATTTTTCCCACCACGCTGTAGCTGTTTCAGTGTTTTGCTGCAGCCACTCCTCCTTACCTGCCTCTCCACTTCTTCTGTGATCTGTTTTATTTTCCGCTTGTAGTCTTGAGTAAGGAGCTCCAGCTGTTTGTCAATAAAACCTAAACGCTCCTGTCGCTCCTCTCGCATTTCCAGACAGTAAACTCTGGGGGGAAAAAAAGGGAAAACTGCCTGTCAGAAGTCACATAAATGCATTTTTGATCTACAAATATCATTTGAATTCCAGAAACAAGAGAAATTCTCCTGTGCAATAGCAGAATGTATCAGGAGCTACAACACATTACATACACACGGCACAGGACAAAAAAAGAGGTTTCTTCCCAATACTTTCTAGTTTAACAGAAGCAAGACTACTGGTATATGTCCTTCCCACTCCCAAACATGCAGTATTCTGCTTGATATATTAAATTGTCATATTCCTTTAAATTATTCCTAGAATACAAGCTTCTGTTATGCAAGCACCAAGCCCCAGCTCTCCCCACCTCTGTTCCTGGGCAGCAATATGCACAGAATCCATGATGAGACGAACATCTTCCGCAATCTGCTTCGCTCTCACTGTGTGCTGCTCAAACTTTGTTTTTACTGCTGACTGTGAGATACATTCCTGCACACAAAAAGCAGCTCAAGATTAGCCACAGGCAGAACTACAGCAAGACAACTTCTCATTCCCATACAATCTATTCCCAATACATGGTCTCACTCTATGTTTATAAATTCTTGTCCCCAGCCCTCCAGGAGTAAAACCTAAACAGAAGGTTGGTACACATAATGCTCACCTCAAATCTTCTCTCGAAGTTCTGAAACTCGAACATTCTTACTTGAAATCCATCTGCCAGTGCTCCACCTGAGAGAAAGTACAAAACAATCACTTAAGTTTGAGAAAGCAATCAGATGTTGGACATCAGGAAATGCTCCTGCTTCACCTTGAAGCCAATGCAAAAGCGCTGCTAAGCCACCTCTCTGTTTTTGCCTACTCTATTACTAATCTGACCTACCCTAATTTTATTCTTTTTTTTTTGGAACAAGATACAGAATCACAGAATCATAGAATGACTTAGGTTGGAAAGGACCTTAAGATCACCTAGTTCCAACACCCTGCCATGGGCAGGGATGCCTCACACTAGACCATGTCACCTAAGGCCCTGCCCAATCTGGCCTTGAACACTGCTAGGAATGGAGCATTTACCACTTCTCTGAGCAACTTAAGGGTGTCTCACCATTCTCACAGTAAAGAACTTCTTCCTTATACCTAACCTGAACTTCCCCTGTTTAAGTTTGAATCCATCACCCCTTGTCCTATGACTACAGCCCTTGATGAAGTGTCCCTCTCCAGCATCCTTGCAGGCCCCCTTCAGATACTGGAAGGCTGCTATTCTCCATTTTCTTCCCTGTAAGGAAATTGAAAGTTTCTGTTAGCTTTCCTTACCTCCTTCTGGCATCCCCTGAGCCTTCTGTATCCTGGCATTGAGCACTTCTTTTGCTGACACAAAGAAAATGCGATCCCCTGCCTGGGCTCGATCCACCACACCCAGCTCATCTACCAGGAAACTGGTGCACCGCTCCATGTGCTGCCGACGCACCTGAGGGACAAACAGGATAAACCCCACATGCAGTTAAATCCATTTTACACTCCAGCTCTTCAAGGTTAGATCAGGCATCCTGATGCCCTCTGCTGGTCTAAGCTACAAATACAAAAGAATAAGGAATATCTTTGCTGCTTGATGGAATCTTCCAGAGGTTATCAAAGTGATCTCACTTCAAAAGGCCCCCGTGAAACTCTTGATTTGCAGCTCTGAATTTAAGAGTCCTGATCACTAGTCTATACACCCTCTGGTTGCCACACAAAGATAATAAAAATACAAACTGTAAAACACATACAACACTATGATTCTACCCGCAAGGACCAGAGTCAAAAATTGACTCCATGCAAACAGAAAGAATTTAAACACATCACAAACCTCTTCCATGTATTCTGGTTCAGAGGCAGATGCATCCCAGCGGTTATTTAAAATAAATATATTGGGTCGAGACAGACGTTCATTCACCTTGTGAAAGAACTGTTTCTCCTAAGCAAAATGGAACAAAAATTCTTCAGATTAATATGTCAAATTTTTTTAGCCGAATTCACTGAACAAGTGGACTTGAACATACAGTTTGCATCAATGTTGATTCAGAATTTGCCACCAGGACAAATACATCAGCATCTAGACAGAACTTGTCAATCCAACTGTCCAGCTCTGTGGTTACATCAATGCCAGGGCTAGCAATAAAAACAGAAGAGACATTACTATGCTGTGGAAACACCAAAAATAGAATTAAAAACGTTAAGAGATCTGTTTCAGCTTTTCAAAGCATTAATTTCCCATGTCTGAGCTACACTGTGCTGAGGTGACATAGAGTACAGGCTAAAAGGCAGTACCAATCAAGAGAAACTCTGACTGCTAACTACAAGCAAATAACTTTAATCCCCACCAGAGACTAGAACAGGGTCGATTTACTTGATGTTTGTTAAATTAGTATTTGAAGACATACTTGTAATTAATATGTGATAAGCAGGAAAGGAAAGAAAGATATTTCTCACCTGTCCATCAGCACCAAGTCATCCTTTAAGAGAGGACATTTGGAATTGGGCCACATTACGCTGACTAGGCTGCCAGCATTCAGAAGTTCATCTTGATGAAGGGCATGAGCCAGCTGGTTTACTGTCTATTAAAAAGATGGATCATTTATAACATTTCCTGCATGGTAAGACCCATTAACACAATTACCTCTCATTCAGGGCTCTCCACAATTTAAGATAAAACCCAACTCCAAATCACTTTCTCCCTGGGACGTTTTCCACATAAAACTTACTTGAGTTTCCTAGTCAAAGGCATCTGCCTAGTGAGAGTTTATCGTCAAGAAAGGCTACTGAGGAATTACCAGGAAGTTTGTGCTCTCTGCCAATCATACAGAACTCAGAACTCCCCGAGTCATCACTCTGATTCCCTGCTACCACTTACAAATACAACCTGTCATCTTTTTCATAAAATGAA
>WYDI02020590.1:21141-62822 GCA_009867235.2 Psittacus erithacus | reverse complement strand
TAAGGTATAACACAAACCACTGCTGCTACCACCAATAATAATAATGATAAGGGAAATAACAAGGGGAGAGAATATAACCGCTCACCACCCACCAACCGATACCCAGTCCAACCGAGCAGTGACCTAACCCTTTCAGGTAACTGCCCCCAGTTTATATACTGGGCATGACATCTTTGCCTAGTTTGGATTAGGTGTCCTGTCTCTGCTTCCTCCCGGCTTCCCCTCCTCCCTGGCAGAGCATGAGGCTCAGAATGTACTTGGTCAGAGTAAACATTACTGAGCAGCAACTAAAACCATCGGTGTTAGCGCTGTTCCCAGGCCGAAAGTCAAAACCACAGCACTGCACCAGCTACTAAGAAGGAGGAAAAATGACTGCTACTGCTGAACCCAGGACATCTTATTAAACAAACAAAATTGAGACTCCAATTTATTATTGCCTTTTGAAAACCTAAGAATGTTGTCTTTATGCTACCAGATGATTTATCACTTCTTTTAACACATTGTTGGCTTATCTGCAGCTAATCAGCTAGAAGACTCATTAGTTTTCACATAGAATCATAGAATAGTTAGGGTTGGAAAGGACCTTAAGATCATCTAGTTCTAACCCCCTGTCATGGGCAGGGGCACCTCACACTAAACTATGTCACCCAAGGCTCTGTCCAACCTGGCCTTGAACATTACCAGGGATGAAGCATTCACAACTTCCCTGGGCAACCCATTCCAGTGCCTCGCCACCATTGCAGTAAAGAATTTCTTCCTTATATCCAGTCTAAACTTCCCCTGTTAAGTTTGAACCCATTACCCTTTGTCCTGTCACTATAGTCCTTAATGAAGAGTCCCTCCCCAGCATCCCTATAGCCCCCCTTCAGATACTGGAAGGCTGCTATGAGGTCTCCACGCAGCCTTCTCTTCTCCAGGCTGAACAGCCCCAACTTTCTCAGCCTATCCTCATGCTAAATATTTCCCATTTTCTTTTTTGCGATTTACACCTCTATTTTTGAAATTAATCTTGTATTGAAAGAGCTCACACTAAAATTTACTTAGCTACTTCTTTTATTTCAGTTTTTATTCTCTTTCACAAAATATAGTGTCATTTCTTTTTTGTTTTCCCTCTGAAAGAGCAAGAATTAATGCTACGCTGAAAAATAAAATGTCCTATCCATCTTCTGTTTGTGTGAATCTATGAAAGTAGGATATATCTGGAAAGAGGGGAAAAAGAGTAGGAGAGGTGTCAGTTCCCTGGTACTCTATGGCCCAATAAAACTGAACAGTTAAATTCTGATACCTTCCTCTCCTTGAGGTTTGTCAATTTTGATTAGGATCGCATGGCCATTTCCTGGATGTGGAGATTGTGATGATACCTGTGACCTTTAAATATCCTTTATAGGTAATTTAGGGAAGTTAATATAGAGGAATAGTGAAGAACTCTTACAGAATTAATGAGGTGCCTTGGGTAGAAGGCTGCCTACAGTAGGAGTACAATGCCTCCTCACTTTCCTTCAAAATATTTGGTTTGTTTGGTTTGTTTTCTGTTTGTTGTTTTCTTTTGTTTTGCTTTTGTTTGGGTTTTTTTGGTGTGTGTGTGGGTTTTGTTTGTTTCTTTGTTTTGTTGGGGGGCTTTGTTGGAGTTTTTTGTTTGCTTTTTAGATTTGCTTTATAGTAGATAGCATTATCCAAATAAAACCTTGGTGAGTATTTTGCAGGCCAGTGCAAGCTTCCTATGTATGCATGTATAGTCAGATGGTTAATTCACAGCTTTAATTGAAGTTTGAGCATGTGCTCAGCAATGTAGCCAATTTGTATGAGGAGCCAAGCTGTGGTAATATAATAGTGATGAAGAAAGTTGAGGCATTTTAAAATTAGTTGATAAGACTGTGGCTGAAAGGATACACAGCACTCGCCGATACCCTCTGTGAGGCTAGGGAGATATGCCATGGGTGCCATGCCTCACTTCCCAGCCCCCGTATGGCAGTTCTCAGATCTTTGCCCTACTGTGCCAGTACTCAGAGGACATACGAAGAATTTCTTGCTGGACACTGTACATACATCCTATTAACTCACAGCTGTTTAACTGTAGAGGATTGCTCCCACTTGGAAAAAGATTCTTGTATATTCTCATTGGACATAAAGGCAACCACAGAGTAATTCTTTTTTTTTTTTTTTTTCCAGATAGGAAATTGTAGGAATTCTTCAGATTATTTCCCAGCATAGGCAATATATATGATATTAGTAGTGCAAAGAAGTTTTTTTAGACTTGAGGTCTGATAAAGGCTGTTTATCTGGAAGAGGAAGTTGTAACGCAAGAATAATTCTCATACTGGTTTGAAAGTACCAAGGGCATTTTGGTAGGAATTCAGTAAACATCACTGGCTCACATCTCAATGGTTTTATGGGACTTTTCCTTTAGATCGCTCATAAACTCTTCTTTATTTGATGTTTTCTTACATGCAGGCTCTTCAGAAACTTCCTTGAAGTTCACGTAGAAATGTACTGGCTGCATCAGACCACTTAAAATTAATAACTGCACTGCAATGACCTGGGACACTAATCTAGTATCAAAAGTGTAAGTTGTGGTTAACATGGCACTATCAAGTAAGCTTTCTTTATGTGATGGTGGTAAGCAAGGTTCATAACAAGCTTTTGCAGGCTTGAAGTACTTTCAAAGTAATACTAGACATTAATGTTATCTTTTTGATGTTTATATGCAAATCTGTCTTAGATTCATGGGTGAGAAAGCAAAACTTTTCTTCACTGTGCAAGGTTACATTAAGAAAACAATGCCAGGAATGATCAGTTGCTTTTCTAATTTATAGAAATACTCTGTTGAAGTCTAAGGTGTCAGAACAATGTACTAGTTTTCATTTATTTATTTTTATACAACAGATTTATAGGGCAAGGCTCCAAATATCTTTTTTCTGTTGCCCAACCAGAAATGGATGTATTTACAAGCATGTGAGTTTCATAGGAATGCTGCTTCTAACTATGGACCACTGCAATGGTAAAACCCTCCTTACTAGCCAGTTCTTCAGCCACTTTGCAGCCTACTTATCCAAAATTCATCCTCAATTTTGCTATAAATATTCTGTGGAAAACCACACCAAAGCCTTGCCAAAACCATGATAAACAACATCCACTACTCACCTCATTCAGAGCCAGTCATTTCTACAGAGATGACACTCAGGTTGGTCAAGTGTTATTTTCCTTTGACAAAAATCCATGCTGGACCCTCCCAGGATGTTGAACAAGGACATAATCCCATGATGAATTGTAAAACCACCTACAAGAGACCTGCATAAATGTTCCTGGACTGTGGCCAGCATGGTTTCTTTTCCCTTCTGCCAGTCAGATAATGTAACATGTATGTTATCCCTCTAACGGACAAGAGATAGTCTATACTCTCTGGCATGCCTCCTCAACCTTCTCTAGTTACAGACTCCTCGAGGATTTTTAGGAGTGGATAACACATTTCACTGTGCTACATTATTGTTAAGAAGAGGTTTTGCTAACAAGTAAGTAAGAAGTAACAGCTTATCCAATCCCTACTATTACCTGAAAATCCTTCCTGCTAGTGAAGGATAAAATAATTTCTAGAAAGTGAAGGGAAGTCTTCCTTCAGTGGGTACAAAGTTAGCAGATGAAGTCAGAAGATAAACTTGTGATAGATGTAACTTTCAGCATCTCTGGTGTTGAGCTGATGGCCAACAGCCTGGTCTTCCTTAGCTCAGTAAGTTACTGGCACAGCGAGGGAAGCCTATAGCAGAGTTATGGGAGAAAGGCAGCTGTAGGCAACTGCCTCGAAGTGAGGTTTCAGACCTCTCAATCTTTAAAAATACAGAGCCACCACATCGATACAGACTGGGGATGTTGTCCAGGTTCTTCAGAAGTATAAATCTTAGCACTTGTCCTTGATATATCTTGTTGTTAATTTTGTCAAGTTTCTGTGCCTCATTGGGCAGAACTTTTTGGAGATGCCTTGTCCTCATGCTTACCCTGGGAATGTGGATCCCACTTCTGGTAAACAGCTAAGTGTTAAATACTCAGTGCTCAGTATTTTAACACTTCAGTCTGTTTCAGAGTTGTCACCTTCAGACTTCTTTGTAAGTTTCTTGCTGATTAGGCTTTTTGAATCAATTAAAAAATTGCATGTCATTTTTAAATTTTAGTGGTTCGAGCTTGAAATAAACATTCACTGTATGATCAGAATATTAATTTTGTCTGCTTGCTACTGACTTTTAAGCCTCTTGCCATAGAGTAAGTCTTGATATTTTACTTAGTACTTAAAAGTAATAAAGTCAGGAATTTCAAAGCCTTTTTGTGAGCACTGCTGTGAGTTTTATAAAAAGCATAGCACTCATAAACCAAGGATGTAATGTGATATATTTCCAAGGTCAAATCTACTGTAAATTCATATTGTCTTTGAAGATATAGATGGTCCTGGTGTACTGTCCGGTATATGCATCTGTTATTTAACAGCCTGGATTTTTTGGAATTATCATGCTCTATAAATTAGCGTTCTCCAACAGTAACGCTGCTAACACATTGATTATTTTCTTACTAAAACCCATGAATTTTTTGCTTTCTACTGAAGTGTGGTTATTTATTAGGTAAATATAAGCCTCATGTTTTACATCAGCTTTTTAGAGCAGATTTACACATCTGACTGTTCTCCTGTGCCAAACCAACATCAGCACGAATAATGAAAAGTGTCACAATAAGGTTATTTTTTACAGCAGCAGCACCAATATGATACTTTTCCACCCTCCCTGATCTGTCTTCTGCTGCACCTATTATAGCCATAGTTGCAATCTAAATTAATATTACATGTCATCAAATGGAAAGCCTTTTGTAATTTCTGACTTTATAGAAGATAACCCCTCTTCTGATATAAGTGGTACAAATCAAGTGAAAGGGTGCCATAGAAAAAGGGAAAACATTTAAACAACAGGACTAGGATTACTCCTTCAATATTTTTTGCTGACATTAGTCCAAACTGTGATATATTTCTTAGATGTATCACAGCTAATTTGTTCCTCTTAACACAGGGTCTCGCAGATGAGTATGCAGAAAGCAAAGTGATTCTTTAAGTCAACTGATGCTATTCTGAATAGTTTATAAATTACAAAGGGGAAAAAAATCCTGATTTTATTAAATACCCCATGCTTTCAGGAATTGGTACTGGAAGGAAGCTGTTAGAAAACGCTGCAGAGAGGTAGACTATGAACAGAATACAGCCTACTTATATCACCTGATGTGTAGGGATGGTAAGGTGGTGAGAAGGGTCTGATGCAGGGTTAGAAAGAGAATTAAAAATAACTACTCTGAAAATGTAATTGCTTGTCTGCAGAGGCATTGGGAAAACACCAATTTGCATGTATATTTAATCTCAACAGAGCACCATGGCAGAAGGTTTTGGTTGAAGTGGAGAAGTCCGTGTTTGAAAATTGGCTGTGAGATTTTAATTTTGTTTGCATTCTTTTATGCATGGTTAATGAGTATTCGATCTTATTTTAAAGTATAATGATAAATATGCTAATACACTTTTTATTCGCCCTCAAAGTAATTGAACATCTTACTGCTGTCTTCTGGGCTAATACAATGCAAATATCTGATACAGGAGTTCATGCACTCTTTTATTTAAACATCACAGTCTGGACGCTGCCTATTTGGAGTGAAACCAGGCGTGGCACACATCAGATGCTTGATCTTCCTAGTGCTGCATTGGGCACGGTTCCTAGCTGGCTACAATGAGATGTCAGTCCCTTTACAAAGTAAAACAGTAGGTGAAGCCCCAGAAGAAAAATCCCAATAAGGTTACTGCATAGAAGCTACAGAACAGCTGGGGTGACTCTATGCCAACTCCTCTAGCAGCTGCTAGCAAGAGAAGCTTCTTGAAGGTTACAAGATGCTGTAATCTAGGCTGGAGGCTATAATGCTCCAGTTCTGTGCTGCTACTTCCAGTCTGTTGGATGCTGTGGGAGCAGACCACAAAAAGCAGCCTAGTAGCTGTTTTGCTTGACCCTGGTTTTTGAGCTGACTTCTGATCACTTGTCAGAATGAACAAAGAAAAAATACAACAAAAAAACCTAACCAACCAAACAAAAAAATAATTCTATCTCAGTGATAGCATAGGCCTCTAATTTCAGATCTTTTCAGAATGGTACTAAAGGGAGAGGGAAAATAAAGTGCCTTTTCTGTGACAAAGGCTGACAGAATGTTTCACTTGACTGCTTTACCCTTTCCTCAGGATTAGCAATCCCTAGTCTATTCTTCCCGTTTCTTCTTTCTGTTCTTACAGCAATATAACAAATCTGAGGTAATAAATTTTTGTCTCATATACTCAGGGATAAATTAGCTGCTCTAGATGAAAAGCTGGGCAATTAACATTTTTATTTAATGTTGTGTGTTGTATTTTTAAATTGGTGTTTGATAATTAGTTTTGAAAAACTGCTTTTGTAAGATACACTTCAAATCATATCTGATTTGCACATAATACACATATGGTGTCCCTGCTATACATTTCAAGCACCCTATGGGGATGGACATGTTTTCTTTAACTTCTGCTCAGCAGTACACTGTGACTTTTTTCCTCATTGTATTGAACTGTCTAAAAATATCTTTCAGCATTTTTTCCCTTATTGATTATTCTCTTATACCCTTAACACTGCATTTCGCAGCTGACTGATTTGACAATTAGTTAAAAAGGGTAGAAATTACCAACTGAAACTAACAAGCTCATGTTATTTCACCAGGTTTTATTCTCTGCAGGACAATCGGAAAAGGATGACCCATTTTCTCCTCTTCTTAGGATTAAAGGCTAGTACTTCAAGAATCCTGAAGTATTCACTAATTTGCAGTGATTTCTGCTGGACAGAGATGCTTCTATTTATGTACTGTACTCTATGCAGCTTTATAAAGACTTCCTTGCCTTGCTATAAAATGAATTATTGACAAAGACAGGGAAGCATGATTGAAAGCAAACACAAACATAGTAATTTGTTACTAATATGATCAATTTGTCTTCAGTGATTCGCATGCAGATACACCCTTTGGCTGACAAGGCTGAAACTCCTTCAGCAGTGCACAACTCCTTAGCGCAGCATACCATCTTCCATATCTGTGCAGCTCCTTGCCCAGGAACCATGTACATTTCTCCAGCTCTTTTATAAACTTTATTCACTGAAGACCAGATTCTGATCCTCATAAATGCCTTATTCAAAAAACTGGTCTGTTGATGTTTCTTTGTAAAGAAAGGAGCTATGCTACAACATGCTATATGATGCTATGCTACGAAAGGTATCTACAGTTGACTCCTCAGGGACCAGGTTTAGATCCATAAGCTAAATCTTAGCATGTCATGCTAAATTCCCTGGTAACACAGTCTCTGGACAACAGATATTTGTGATTGCATTTAACAGATCTTATACTTAAGTTCATTTCACAGGTTATTATAAGGTTGATAAATTAAAGGAAATAAGTTGGCATTTAGAAGCTTCTCTACCTGGAGAAATAGTTCAACATAGTTATTCAAGGAGGCATTTGTAAGAATAAAACAGTATGAAATACCTCTTGTGAAGGTGTTGTTTGAGGTTATTTGTCTGTGTCAGCAAATCCTTCAAGGTTTATATCCAGGCAGAGTTTGCAGCCTCTTCTATCACTGTCACCAAGCCTGCAGAGAAGAAAAGGAAAAGAGTAAGTCTAACATCCTGGCTTCTTTTTGTTCTTAAGCAGAGTGTATAATTGTAATTTATTTGAGAAGCATACTGTTTCCTTTCTGCTTCAGATTGACATTCAGAGCACAAAAACAGACATTGCATTAAGTATGCATGCGGACTGAGGTGACATATTCTATTGTCTCATGACTGACCTTTGCCAATGTATCTTTTAATAATTAATGATTGTTAATTATTGTTATTTATTACAGTTGTTGTTCTAGACAATATTTGACAACATAAATTAGATTTTTCCCAACAAGAGATCTCTTTTCATCTGAATGGAAAATTTTTCACTATATATAATAAAGAAGAACCCAAGACCCTGGATAAAAACCCTAAGCACTTTCTAAATTATTACAAATCTAGTGACATCCACACAGAGGGTGATTAATTTCAAATCTTGATGCAGAGCTTCAGGGTGTACATGACATATCCTATCAAGTATGCATTATTGAAGCAGTTCCCTTCTAGAGTTTGGAAAATGCCAGCAATACTTAGGCAAGAAAACAATAAGAGGGAGATGGTTCAGATAGGAATAGTTTAGTGAAAGTAAACTGCGTGGTCCTATATCCTATTCAAAGAACATGCCATAGGGAGAGAAATCCAGTGATGCTAAAATTACAATATACATTAAAACTAAAAAGGTATTTAGCCTGGAAAAATATTTGCCAAAAGATTTAGCAGTGCTAAGACTTGGAAAAAATTCAAAAGCCACCGGGCTCTTGTACAAATGCTGAAGATGGTAAGTTTTTCAGGGGGCATAAGATGAATGTTGTTTTAGGATGTGAATCAATTGAGAACTGCCTGAGAGTGAAATGAAACTTCCTGCTGTAGATTTCTACACTGTCTGTAATGGGGTTTCTCAGACCTATTTTTTGTAGCATCTAGTGCTGGCCATTGTTAGTGATAGGGCAGAGACTTTGTAACTCAGGAATTCATCTTTGTTACTAACATTCAGGTCAAAAAGATAACTGAAGTATTTATGCAGACGTTGTTGGATGAAAACCTTGCAAAAAAGCCTCTTAAATAGTTCAGCTAGATGCCCATGCTGTTAAATCTATACTGCTGTGTAATAATGCACAGCTATCTGAAGTGTTTGACAATCTCCACAGGACTACTCTGTCACTGTGCCACTTCTGTATGATCACAGAATACATAAATCGCTCAGTCTCTGCAGAGAGCCTGATCCTGTCTGAAATCAAGAATACTTAATGTAATGTACTACAGAAGCACTTTTAATGTCTGTCAGGTAAAACAGGACACTGAAGTTGGCATTATACATATAAGGAAGGCTGTGGATAGAGACTACAGGATATAACAGGGCCACTCATGCCACAGTGTCTTTGCAGTTTCCTTTCAAATAGTGTCTAGTGCTTGGAACAAGACAGGACATATCTTATCTACACAACAACAGTTTACGGCACTTTTAAAGAGCAATTTAATTAACAGTTCTGTGTCTGCACCACAGACCTCAGTTCAGACTCCTCAGCCCTGCTAGACAGGGTAAATACAGCTGTCCAGAAGTCTGTATTCTCAGTGGTAGACTTTGGGGCTCCTCAATACAGTTCAATTAAAAAGTGCTAGACGGCATTCCTGGGCATTGAAACTCAATTGTTTCTACTGTTAGATCATTAGATTTGGGCACACCTTTAACCTGAGCCAGCTAACTCTGAGCCAAACAATTCCTGAACATGACAGGGGAACCAGCGCGGTTTGAGGAGCATTCCCAGAAGGCAGCTGGGATGTGATCATTGTGTTTGGGGCAGTGAGGGATCTTAAATTCTGGCTAATTTCAGCCAGCTAATTTCAAGTCTTGGTACTGGGGATGATCCAAGGTGTACCGAAGTTAACAGTATAGAGGCAGCCTTACTTCCTTTTGAGTTAGCGCGCTAGCTTGAGTATACGTATTTGTGCAGGGGAGACATCTTAGTAAAAAGCTATTAAAATTCCTATACCCAGAAAGACCCAGAGGGAAGAAAATAAATGCCTTGGGTGTATGAAAATTGAGAGATATTCCACAAAGGACCATTTAATTTCAGACTCTGACCACCTCTATGAGAATAACTTTCGTATGTTTCACAAAAAACAAGATGCAAACTTCTATGTTTCACAAAACACACCCAAAAGGCTTAACCCTAAAGACTTGATACAAACCATAAATCTGCTAGAGATTTTATGTTGTGGTTTTGTTTATTTGCTTGTTCATTTGTTGTTTTGATGGGTTTTTTTAGTTTTATTTTGGTTTTTTGCTTGGTACCTGTTATGCTGCCTGGGAAACATGGTCTAATGTAAGGCATCCCTGCCTGTGGCAGGGGGGTTGGAACCAAATGATCTTAAGGTTCTTTCCAACCTTAACTATTCTATGATTCTATGAATATTGGCAATGGATTGATTAGAGGCTGTGTAAACATCCACTGGGTTTCCTTTTAGAAGGAGAATGTGTAAAAAGGCAAAAAAGGACGCCACATAAACTTCAGGATGCGAAATGGCATCTTTTTCCATCTTCTTTTACCTGCGTTAATAGAAAAGTATTGCTGGCTATTCTAGCCATTTGTGCTAGCAACAGATAGGAGGGTATGAATCTAGTTTGTGGTAGTCTGTTTCATCTCCCTGTATCTTTTTCACATCTCTATATTTGAGAGATAAAAGGCTCTGCTACAGGGGAAAAAATAATCTCATATCATAATTTAAGTATATGCTAAGAGCTTTGATGATTTAGAATTTAAGCATAGGATAGTGTTCTGCACTATCACATTCTCTAGAAATGATTTTGCAGGGTGTACACCCTGCAACTCAGTGACAGGCAGAGGTATCTGAGCTAATTCCAGAACTGGATATGGAATTGCAATGTCAGCACAGTGCTACACCCTAATTAGCTGTCACAGAGGAGTTAGGTAAATTAGCTTAGGTAGCACCATACTAATGCAGATCTGCATCTTTTCAGGCATATGGTATCTGAACTGCATTGGACCAGTTAGAAGTTTCAATGCGTTCAGAACCTGTAACTTGTAACTTGGTCCTGGATGGCACCATGTATCATGTCTGTTGGATGCCCGGTTTTGAATCCTTGGATAAGTAATCTAGTTTTGTAATCAAACTTAAAAACAAACAAAAAAAAAGTAAAAAAAAAAAAGTTATATACTTCAGTACTCTTTCAGAATTGAAACAGAAAATTATTTGATTTTTTGAAATCAGATGTGTTTGCATCACAGACTCTGCGTTTATATGAGAATGCACTGAAGCATTTTTCAGAACTAACATTGTCCCATTCTATTTATTGAAAATCGACAACAGAGCAACAGTTCTTCATCTGGCAAAAGTGCATTGTGTGTGGCCATTAGAAAACTTCTTATGTCTATTTGTGACTAAATAGACCCTACTGTCATACACATAATAAGAGATTGAGGAAATGCAAAACCTGTCTGGATGACAGCAGTTTCTGAATGTCTAGGAGGGTAAAAACTCTTTGAAAACATCAGTCAGAGCATGCTCTTCCTTGGGAAGAATCTAACCACATTTCAGGAAAACATGGTCGAACACTTTTTACGCATTGCATTGCTTACAGATCTTGCTTTAAAAAACTATTTTCGGCGCAGAATTATAACTACAATAATGTTATAACTTGATTCTCAATGGTTTACGATTTGGCACCTGGAAATCCTTTATGGCTTTACATATATCTCTGTGATGGACACCTCTGGAGTGAGTCAATCGTTTCATAGGAAGTTTTCATTTCTAGCTGCTGATAAATTGTTCATAGAACTGAAAACTGGAGGTAAGTCATTTGGTTATACATTATGATGACAGAATCTCCTCAGGCACCCACAGTCTAGTGAAGCAGGGAGTTAGATAAGAGGCTCAACCACTTGCTAAAATTGTAAGTGTTTGCATTATGTTGTGCAATTTCTATTAGACAAATTAGCTTTACTCCTATTTCTAGAAGTTGTATTCTTTGTTCTTATTACATTGCTTTCATTAATTACAACAGCAAGATGATCTTTACAGTCCCTTGTGCGAGTGCAGGTTGGGAAGAAATGCTTGTGACCCACTCTCTCTCAATTTCCCAGTGATGTTTCCATATTTTCTTACAAGTTCTGCTCATTGTTTTATCTGCCAAGGTTTACTACATTGTAATTAAAATGAAAAGTTATATTGTTCTGCAATGTTTAAGATGATGACAGCAATACTGAAGTTTCACTTCAGACAAAAGTGACAGATTTCAGTGTGCCATAGCCAGTAACTGCAACATACATCAAACAGTAATTACATCATTTCATAGGAAAAAACTTGCAGAACTTCAGAGAAATCATTATTTTGTAAACTGGTATGACTGAACTGAGTCAGGTTGCCAAGTATCAGGTCTTGTCTTCTCTACAGTATGAGACAGCATGTCTGGGATATGTGCCTGATTGGGGTATGTGTATGGCTGCTCCATTTTGCTGTGATACTTCTTGTCTTAATATTCATTGTAAGGGCTACTCCTATGGCAAGTTAAATGTTGTTGTGCCACTAAACTGCCACTAAAGTGAGGAAAATACCTCAAAACAGAGCTCCTCTGAATATTGGACAGAACTCAGCATTGTGACTTCTTTCCTGCTCTCTCTCCTAGATGCAAACAGAGAATCATGCCAATCTGCAGACCAGCTGCATCTGACACAGAGGATCATAGACAGAGAAAGAGTCCATATCACTATGTGGCACAAATGCAGTAGCTACACTCTTCACTATGTACATGACAATTTTCAGGAATGACAGAGACTCAATGTGTATCTTTTTTTCCATTCCGGACAGATGAGCAAAGCCATTACACTCACACAGGTAAACCCCAAGTCTACTAATGATAGAAAAGCGCTGGAAAAAAAAACTTTAAAAATAAAAATTTTCATAATTTTGTGATTCCTTGTCTTTTCTTTTGAACTTCTTGACAGTGATCCTGGAATCTCCAGAAACAAAACACAGTGTAGCAAGAACTTGGTCACGAGGGATCAAGTAGTCATTAGCAAAGTCTTGCCCAGTACAGGGTTAACATAGCCTGCTCTTGATGGCCTCAGTTACACAGCTCTCCTCGCATATTGCCACTTAGCTCCTTTCCCCTGACATTGTCACAACAAATTAAAGCCTCCAGCCTGCAAGCACTTCACACATGTGGGTAGTCAGAGTTAATCACATGCATGAGTGTTTGCTGGATTGAAGCCTGAGAGATTAAAATCTTAAAAAGCAGCCGCATAAAATGACCTATTTCTAGCAGGAGGAGAAAGGCCCTCAACAGAAGTTCCAAGGACACTTGGATATAGCATTCACAAACTTTCTCACTTTTTTTCCAAAACAGCTTTCTCTCCAATGCCGCCCATATCTAAGGGCGAAACAGCAAAGCCTGAAATGTAAAACTGGCACTCTGCTGGTGCTTTAAATCTGTTGATGTGGCCGTGATGATAAAACCCAGACACAGGAATAGCTGTCTGACACAGAAGTGGCCTAGACTTGTTCATTGATTACATTCTCATGCAACATTTGTCAGTTTTGAAGATTAGTTGTGATTATGGAATAGTAACATAACGAAAAATAAAGCAAAGGTAAAAAACCAGAGGGAGATGCTGTCACTCACTGATTGTTATACACTCAGCAGCTTCAACAACCCAGTTAGCGCCTGACTCTTTAATAGGTTTTATCACGAAGGCTGAGACAGACCCTGCTTCTTTGCAGAGTTAGTTTGCAAATTAGCTCCACTGGGTTTAAAAAATGTGCTGTTTATCCTGCTTTCTTTGAAGGGGAAATGCTAAACAAATGTCTCTCTTAAATTATTTCTCTGGCTTTATATATATGTACGCATATGCATTTAAGTAAATATGCATAACTGAAAGGATAATATGGTACTTTGTGGTCTGCCATTGCTTTGCTTATATGTTGCTTAATATGTTACATTGTATTGCCAGACAGAACACAATGTGGCGGAAAAGAAATCTGGATTTTTTTTTCTCAAGCAATTGCTAAATTACTCTTTAATTAATTAATTAGTTCATTCATCTATTATTGTTATTATTATTTTATTATTAATAAATTATTTTTCCCCCCTATGTCACACCTTTTGGAATAAAGCTTCATTTTCAGTACCACTTTTATACTAATTTTATCTGACAACTTTAAATTCCATCACTTGACACTGATGTGGAGATGTGGATGTAATGCTTCTTACAAACAGTTAGTCATGATGGCTGACATAAATTCTCCTTTGCTGACTCTTTTTTTTTTTCTTTTTTCCACAATTAAAACACAAACCAGACTAACTCTGTATCTGGTGAGGGACTGTGGGGAGATAAATATCCTTGTCTAAATTTATGCGCATTAAAATCAACCAGAAATGCTTTGTTCAGGCTGAAAAAATGACTGGGGTCTGTGGATCCCTAGGAGTACTATCAGTTTTAGTTTGGAAGTGTTTTTCTGTGTTCATAGGCAAAGGAAAAATTAGCCTATTTGGATAATCCATTTGTTAGCACCATTTTCAGCTCCATCATGGCATATAAGTGAGCTCTGCATAAGGTTACCTCTACTTGCTTTCACCTTAAGGGGCAAAAGCACAAATGATGGATGGGCTTCAGGTCACGACTAAGCGTTCACATGCTCATGTTGCTGGAAACTGCCTTGAAACACTGTAACTTGTAACTGGATTTACTTCTTTGGATCAGAATCTGAGGATATTTTTGTATGAGTTACTTCTGAATCAGAAATACAGCAAGAGCAACATTTTTGCCTCGGTCTGGCATTACAACTTCTAGTTGCAGATGGAGAAAAGATGAGGACAACAAAACTATGTAATATGCTTAGCAAACAAGGATAACCAAAAATCTAAAGCTTCAGCAAATAATTTTTGCAGTAATTCATGTCTTGGTTAAGTGCTATGAATGCAACTGCCACCGCAGGAATTCCACTGTGGTTAGCTTCCATGGGAGTCAGTGCTTGTAATTTGGAGGTAGGACCTGAGATATCTGTTGTAACTTGCCTTTAAAAGAAAAAGCTCTTGGGAAAAATTCCTGTTCTCTGTGGCTCTCAATGCCTCCGTGGTGGCTCGCAAAGACTCTGTAATAAAATCTCAGAGATTTCTCGTTGTGTAAATTGCAGACAGGACTGAATGTAATAATTTTATGCTGTCTGTCCTCATAGCACCCACAATTAGAGGCATGGAGTTGAAATATTGCAGAATGGCAATATTTTGTGTTGAAAAGCACCCTGTATGGTCTCAAAGAAGTCACCAGTGAAATGCAGTGGGGAGTTATCATGCTTTCATGGTGAGCAGATGGCTGTAGTTGCTTAACACAAGATTTGTTTCACAATCCCTCTTGGGCTAAGCTTTCTGTCTTATGTCTTCTAAGTCATACAGTAAAAAGTATACTTTTCTGTCATTCAGACATATAGACATATCGATAGAAGTATATGAAGGTGGCAGAAATTGTGCTACAGGTGCAATTAGACAGATGTATTTTCGGTATAGGTTAGGTCTGAAAAAGACAAAGAAACAATTCTTCTTGAAAAATTGCATAAATACACCAAATTTAATGGTTTCATTGTAGCAAAAGTCTCCTTTAAAATGTTGTGCTAGTTCTATTTATTATTAAACAATAGTATAGCAGGGTGGTTACCTAGATAAGTTTGGTTTGTTGGCTTTTTTTTCCATACCACAAGAATAATTCTAATTAATGCATATCTGAGCTGCATTTAAATGTCAAAAAGAAAACTTGCTTTTAAATGGTCATTGGGATTTATTTATTCCAGGTGCCTCTTGTGCATAAGTAAGGAGTGCTACATTCCCTGGAAGCATTTGTCATTTCCTCACTTGGATGACCTAATAAAAATTTCAGCCATTGAAAACAGTTATGCTTTCATTCTTTAGAATATGGTCATGATACACAACAACTTTCATTATATGTTGTGGGCTGATACTGAAGATGACCACAATAACCAAAAAATTCTAATAGTGGCAACTGCTATCATCCCTGACACTGGTGTAGTCATGTATGTATTATTTATTTAAATGTAAAGTTTTGTGGTATAACCACTCTGCATTTGCAGCAAAAAAGTAGCTGTTCCTCCAAGAAATTTCAAGTGTCAGTATCATCTCATTTTTCTGGAGGTAGAGGTACAAATGTCTAGTTGTTATATTAAAGATTGCTTGGATAACTCCAGGAACATATGTTAAAAATCTTGCAGCACTACACACATTTTAATTACAGTTAATGAGTTCTATATGAAATATTTTGTGCATTTAAAAACCCAGTATATAAGCCATCATGTAAATTAAGTAACAAATCCTCCAAACATTCGTTCAAGTACTGACTGGAATATTAGCTTCTGTAGGCTCAGTTCCACCCTGCATGTCACACTGTGTAATTATGGAGGTCTTAGCTGAAAACCATGGCTGTGATGGAGTGAAACATACTGCAGACGTCCTGCAGGAAGCTGAAGCGTGAAGCTGAAGCACAAATCTGAAGTGTTGAAGCCTAAGAAATTTTGCTCAGTCCATGTCCAGTAAACCACTGATCCCAAATACTCTGCTTTCAGCCCTTTATTTTTTCCTTTCAATGATAGTATTACCAGTCTGGTTGTTATGTTGTCAGTTGTTTTGGCATGGGTTTTGTCATGGGTTTTGGCTGTCATATCTCTGTTTGATTAGTGAATTAGTGTGTCATTAGGAAGTGCCTAAGGATACTGAGGTGGAGGATTATTTTAGAGATGAAAGGAAACTGAAGAGTGCTCTTCCTATCTGTATTGTACTGCTTACAGGAACCCTGGAGTGTACACATTTGCAGCGGAAGTTAGAATAAGTAAGAAGTTGAAGAAAGGCTGTCCTTTTCTGTCTCATGCCATCCAAGCACTGAAAAGAAATAGACCCTACCCAGCTGGCAAAATTTGTGGTGTGGGATCCTTAGAATATGGTGCTGGCTTTCTTTCCCTGCAGGTTCCAACACAGGCATGGATAACAGAAGCATCCAGAAATGACACTTCATGGCATACCTTTCTGAGGAAATGTAAGTAGTAAATGAAGGTTATTGCCATTTCTCTGTTACACTTTCCCAAGCTTGGGAAAAACTTTACCATGGTAGGTCTGTCTATTACTAACATACAGTACTAGATCTTCTTTACTATCAGGTCTAGTCAAATAAATGGCCCAGCTTCTACCTGCATTTAGCAAAGAGTAAGGAGACTAAGCTGCAAAGGTCATCCAGACTCTGGCAGGTACAGATGGAGAAGCAGAGCCTAACCTTGTCTGTGTTTCAGCCTTAACGCATGTGTATGCAATGAGACAATGTTTGCACAGGAAGATGGTCTGATGTAGGAAATTATTTCAATACCTGAGTGCTAGATGTGGCATTCAACAATGTACTTAGCCTTCTATTTGAATCCAGGGTTTCCTTTCTGAGCTCAGTGCAGCACTTTTTAATATATTTGTGGTCTTTCTTTTATTTCTCTTTTTAGTAAGGTGTTGTTTTAATTTTTGTTTTAAATACGACAGTGAGACCTGTGCTGAGGCTGAGACTTTCTGCCAAATGTTACACTGCAGTGAATTTTTATGGCTAAGCTATGAGACATAAAAATAGAGGTTTATAGGAGAAACCTGACAGACTGTTAATGAAAGCAGAGCTGGAAAGCAGATTAGAAATGCATCCCTATTGATAAGTATTTCAGTAAATTACCAGAACAGCTTTGCACTGCATGTTCCCTCCTGCCTCCAGGAAGAGCCAAGGCTTTGCAATGTGAAAAAGGAATCCTCACTATTTTAAAATGTGTTCAGACATGTCCTGCACTTTCTGTTAGGAAATTTTACAGACAAGTGCTTACTAATGCAGTGACTAACCTTCCATTGAGCTAACAGTGACACAAGCTTTGTGTCAAAGCTTTCACTGTGCAAGCATGACATATCATTGTCACGAATCCCTGCTGTGAACTTTTCCCTGTCACTGACTTTACTTAATTATTTCCGACCATATTCAAATTAGGCAGTTTCCCTTTCCGATATAAATGTTCCTTTTCAGAGTGTAGTTACTTCATGCACTAACTGACCTATATAAAGCTGAGTGTCTACCAAATGGATAATGCTTAAATAGAGAACAGAGTTACAGAAGTCCTGTTGCTCTGAGGCTGTCTTCTTTTAGCAAATGCACTCATATTTGAAAATGTTCCATTGGTTAGAAAGCTAATGGGAAAGCTTGGGTAGTGGCTAACAAGGTGTCAGATTTTCACTGAAGTGTTGCAGTTTCAAAGTTTTGCTATTTCAAAACTTTGGTCATTGCAGCTTTGGATTTGTCCTGCTTAGAACTGAAACCATTATATTCTTCAAGCCTGAAAGTGTGTCATTTTGGGAAGAATTTACTTTTTTGCAGGTTCATATGCCAAAATTTAAATCTTCACAAACTCTATTGCTCACAGAAATGAAGATATATATCATTTTTATTTATTTATTATTACACAGAGATATTGCCACATGGTATTTTTTTGTCTATCCAGCCACTCTGATCTCTGTATGAATCTGCTGCTTTGTGGTGATAAAGGCCTTCATTAAAAATGAGACTCAGGCTGTCAGACTTTTCAGCATTGCAGTATTTATCTTTTCATGCCTGATGTTACAGGGAATCCAGAGCCTTACCTGCAGTCTTGATACAGTGTATGTGGAGTGCTAAACTCCTTGGAATGAAATCTGCTTAGGGAAGAGATGTAAATGATCCCTGGAGTACTCCCAGGTGAACTGTGACAACAAAAGAGTGTCTTGAATCTCATGCATCACCAAGGCTTTTTCACCTTTGTCAGTCACCTCTGGCATCCCTCCCTGTATGAAGGATCCAGAACCTGATAGCCTGAAGCAAAGTACCTGGCCTGTTCCTCCAAGCCTATTGCTCCAGGAATGCATGCTCCAGTCTGTGCATAGGGCAGAGAGGGAAAATCACGGGTCCCAGGCTTAAGGACAGTCCTTATT
This sequence comes from Psittacus erithacus, assembly GCA_009867235.2. Classification (NCBI taxonomy): domain Eukaryota; kingdom Metazoa; phylum Chordata; class Aves; order Psittaciformes; family Psittacidae; genus Psittacus; species Psittacus erithacus. Next base: position 44,147 of record WYDI02020590.1, on the reverse strand, counting down.
TCATGTTGTGCAGTCACTGGGTAAAATGCTGAAATGCTGTTTGGGACCCAAGAAAGACACAGCTCACAACACTTTCTTGCCCAATGTGTCTTTAATCTCTATGCAGTAGAGGGAGGAGCACCCTTTTCTCCTAGGACAGCTTGCAGTTTGCTGTAATAACACTTATTTATTTTTCAAATGAAATGCATATACTTAACAGTGAGCATTTTAACTGGTTGTTCTGTTGATACTTGAGCGATGAGTTTATCTTTTCCACCTTAAACTCCTGTCCTCCTTAATGTCGATAGCACAACATGAGCTCAGTATAGGTTGAAACACCAAAATTTTAGTCTTCTTGTGACAATTCTGTAACTATAAATCGATACTTTCAGAATAATTTTTCAAAATGTGATTTGTATGACAGTACTTCTGGGGCTATCCAACATAAAATGGCATGATATTAGAAAATCTGGTATCAGTATAAAGAAAAGAATTAAAAAGAAACCATTAGTCTGATTTTGCTATCCATTTCCACATTTACTTCAATAAAATCCTAGCATTTTGTTACTCTTCTAAAGCTGCCATGTGATTGCCAGTCTGAGGGACTGAAGAGCGTCAAGGAAATAAATGCCTTGCTGTAGAACATGCGGTGAGATTTCTGTGGGAATTGAGGTACCTTGGAAATAGGTGGGGGTGGTGTCATATTTCAAGCTTTCTGAAAAAATATAAACTGACACTTTTAAAGCATGTTTGTATGAAAAAGCCATGGTATTAGATTATTGCAATTGTTTCCTCTTTTCATTTAACTGCATTCTTGAACGACTTAACAATTAATTGTCATCACTGTTGAAAGCTGTAGCTCTCCAATTGATTTGCTGTTTAGATCTGCTGGCATGTAACGTCTTTAAGTGTCCTTATAAAGTGTCCTGATAAATAATTAGGCTAACAATCATATTCAATACTGCTGTATTTTAACCAATTGCAAAATGTCAAACAGCCATATAAAAATCAGATCTCTAGATCTGACACAGACATTACTGTAATAAATATTATTATCATGTGCTCTAACCTTTATTCTATCAAAGTAAAATTTGGGGAAATTATTTTGAGAAAAAAGGCAGATTTTGTATGAGTATCAGCTAAGCATTCATATTTTTAGGATACCTCTGTTTTTTTTGAATAGTAGTCTATGTATGCTTGTGGTTAAAATGAGTAATTACTTAGGAATAAACTGTTCCTGAAGAGCTATTGGAAAGAGTGTTGACATGCCCTGAACTTAGGCAATCTCTTCAGTTCCAAGGGCCCTTGAAACCACAGAATTTCTGGGAGGTCCGGAAGACCAAGTGTTCAGTTAGCTGTAACGGCATCTTGAGCCACTGTGACCTTGTCACAAGTCCAAAGAAATTATTAAGCCTGTAACTTCACCCCTAAGGGTGAATTTTACAATAGATTATTGCTATCTGGATAGGAAATACATTTCTATTTTTCTATCCCATTTCCTTTAAAGTGAGTCTCTGGTTCCATCAGCATATATACTGTTTTGCAAAGACTTCCTCACCCTACCTTTGAGTATCTATTGGCCTTTTTTTTTTTTTTTTTATTTGTGTTTTTTCTTATGCTGTTCAGACTTCTAGTACTGATATTGGAGTTTTGTTGAGAGTTTCAAATCAAACTGAACTAATTCTGCTGAGGAAAAAACCCAAAGACCCCAAATCCTCCATGACAAAAATTCAACCTGTCATAGATGCCTAAATTGTCAGTTTCACTGTCTTGCTGTTACGTTTGAAATGGCAAAATGTCTTCTGAAAATTTTTTCTTTCATAAAGTTATAAAAAAGTCAAAACTTACAGAGCTCAACATATGTTGCAGGAAGCTCAAATGAAATTCTGGGTGCCCAAATATAGCACGGCATTGTGCTCTGACACAAATACAACTTACAGATCCTGTCCTGTCCAAGCATGTTACCTAGATGGAAATAAGTGGAAGCTCTGCTCTTGGTAGCATACAATTTCTCAGATATCACAGAGGTCAAAAATGTGGTGAAAGGAAATGCCAGTCCTACATCTATGGCACGTACAAGTAGTTCCATGGATAAAGCTTGGAGTGACAGACTTTCTGCTGCTTAAGAGCATGTTTGTTAACAAAATGGTAATACTATAACCAAGAAGGCTGTTAGTCTGCATCCTTCCTGTACAATAACAACTTTTGGGAAGTGTTCTGTACAGAAAAGTGTACTGTATGAAACTGATACAAGTTAGCTGGGTGTATGCGATGTGCCATGAAGTTACCCATGCTGAGCAGGGCTCAGGGACTTGGAGTGAACCTGGCCTCTGCCAGAGGCTTGTCTCTGATTACTGAGTGACCCAGCAATACAACTGTCTTTGCCAAGAGTGCTGATAAAGGAGGAGGGATGAAAAAGTAGAGGAAAAGAACCTGAGTAAACATAGCTGTTCAGAAAGCCACATGCATCCGTGCACTGTGTGGCATAAAGCTAGCCTGAGGGCCCCTGTTAAATTCATGTCTGCCAAAGGTGGCTTACTGCCAATGAAGCGACTTGCAGCGTGCAAGCTTCAGGGACTGCTTGGGATCAGCTGATGATCCGTATGAAAGGTAAGAGGTCTTGGTCCATTTCTCAGTGAACTTGGTCAGAGGTGTAAGGGAGGTTTCTGATTTAGTGGAACTTTCCCTCCCAGTTAGCTTGCTGTCTGTCCCAGCAGTGATGTGGGAGAGCATGTCCTCAAACTGTTAACTTGTCCCTCTTCTGTCTGTCCATTTATTCCTGAAGTCCATATGTCTTAATCACATAAGAGGCAGAAAGCACAGCCAGAAATGTTTTCCTGGCTGATGTTCAGCTCCCTACTGTGTTTCATCAATGAATGAAGCTGAATGATGGATTACTGATGTGTTGCACCGATACCTTGTCAGCAGATCAATTGCTCTCATGCTATGCTGCCGTTCAGTAGAGAGTTAATTGCAAACTTTGACAAAGAGTGGGCTGGGGAATAAAGTATCTAAAGTTACACAACAAGTGAGGACAGGTTCTGATGTAGCAGAACTATTAGCACTGAATAGATCTGGGTCTGCATTTAACAATTTGAGAGCTAAACCTTCACCCTAGACCTGATCCTTACATTCATATTTGAATGTCTTAAATATTGGGAAACCTTGGCTTTCAAATTCATATGACTGGGACTGTTTCTCTCTCTTGTTTTCAGTCAGCTGCAATTTGGTAAATTCATGCAGGTTTGCTCAATAGTAATCACAGTCATGATTTTCTGCTCATATTGGGATGTTGAAATGTAGATCAGAGTTATTTATTGGGTTTGTAGATCCACATTTTCTGTAAAATTCTAAGTGATTCATTTCTTGTGTAACGCCATGTGAACAAGCAAAACCAGCTTTTTCTGGCAAGAGTTACAACCAAAACATGAGTTTTCATCAGGACTTCTCCTAGTGTAAATGCTGAATGAGCTCTTTCCTTTCCTTTTTCCTTTCCATTTTCCTGTTCTTTTTCTCTTCCATTTTCCCTTCCCTTCCCTTCCCTTTTACCATTCCCTTCCCTTCCTTTCACTTCCTCTCCCTTCCCTGTTCTTTCCTGTCCTTTCCTTTCCTCTTCTATTCTTTTTCTGCAAAGTATTTTGTATAAATGAATGAAAACTGAAGACGTAGCAATTTAATTGGTTTTGAATATGTAGTTCTTTCTGAAAAAAAAAAAAAATTCCAATTACATAATTTGAACAATCAAAATAAGCATTTGGCACAGCAGGTACATGATGGTAGATTTGTTACTTTCAGTGGCAGCCTGGCCTCCTCATAATATAGCCTCAAAGTTGACCCAGAAAAGGGCTTACATGTTTAATGACTGTTTCTTTCTGTCATTGTTTCTATCAGTCAGTCAATCACTGAGACACATCTTACATTCAGTGGTACATGAAAGACAAATTACCTGAAAAGAAATGCATCTCTACTAAAGAAAAGGATCTCACATGTATCAGGTTGTCAGCAGCAACTCAGGGTCATTATTGTGCTTACCTACCCTGTCAGCTAAGTTATTTATTTATATGTTTGTTTACAGATTTGCAGAATTTCTGATATTCACATACATCCATATTGTTTCACCCTTTTTTCAGGCTATGGGCCTAGGAGTACTGGGGGAGAAATGATATGAGTTTCAAACATACTGAAGAAACTGTAAGTTTTTAAGTCCTGTATGAAAAAATTGTCCCTTACATACAGAAATATAGGGAGGGACAGATTAGTGCTTTTAATCTTTGGCAAAACGTACACAAAAAAGGCTTTCTAACTTGTTCTGAAGACGTGAAATAGAAGTAAATACCTAGCTACCCTTGGGCATCTATTAAATAACTAATTGTTTCCTTTGCGAGGAGATGGTGTCTTTTCCAGTCTTTGGATGATTTTTCTGACTCTGTTCTGTACTTTTTCCAATATTTCAAAGTCTTATAAAATACAGACAGCAACACTGACAGGCTCTAGTAATATTTTACCAACAGCCTATGTAAGGTAAGATTGTGTAGATCCTATTTTCAATTTTTGTGCTACTTAAGAGCTTCTCCTTTCTCTTTTACCTTCTACTTTCTCACTTTCTTTTTTTTTTTTTTTTCCAAAGGATAGTAGTAGGGTAGTAGTAGGTAATTTGCCAATTTCTTTGGCCTTCAGGATAAGGTGTTACTGTTTTTCCTCTGGGATGGCTACAGCTTTTTATTCTTTGCATGTTGTCTGCTCCCATTGTTCTAAAGAACTGTAAGGTACTTTACTTATAAAATCATTGAATGGTTTGGGTTGGAAAGGACCTTAAGATAGTCTAGTTCCAAACCCCATGACGTGGTCAGGGACATCTCACACTGGACTGTGTTGCCCAAGGTTCTATCCAACCTGGCCTGGAAAATCCACAGCTTCCTTGGGCAATCTGTGCCAGTGTCTCACCACCCCCATAGTAAAGAATTTCTTCCTTATATATAACCTAAATCTCCCTTGTTTAAGTTTTAACCCATTTCTTTTTGTTCTGTCACTACAGTCCCTGATGAAGAGTCCTTCTCAGGCAACCTTGTAGGCCCCTTTCAGATACTGAAAGGCTGCTATGAGGTCTCTACACAGCTTTTCTTCTCCAGGCTGAACATACCTAACTTTCTTAGCCTGCCTTCATACTGGAGGTGCTCCAGCCCCTTCATCATCCTTGTGGCCCTCCTTTGGACTTGCTTCAATAGCTCCATGTCCTTCTTGCACTGAGGACACTGGAACTGTACACAGCGCACAAAGTGAGGTCTCATGAGAGCAGAGCAAAGGGGCAGGATCACCTTTGATCTGTTGGTCATGATCATTTTAATGCAGCCCAGGACACTTTTATGTTTCTGGGCTGCAAGTGTGCACTGAAGCTGGCTCATGTTCAGTTTCTTATCAACAAACAATCCCAACTCCTTTTCTTCCGGGTTGACATCAATGTAATCTCTGCCCAGACTCTATTTGTGCTTGGGATTGCTTCAACCCAGGTGTAGGACATCGCACTTCACTTTGTTCAACTTCATGAAATTGGCATTGGCCCACCTCACAAGTGTGTCAAGGTCCTTCTGGATGGCAGCCCTTCCCTCCAGCGTATCAACCAAACCACACAGCTTGGTGTCATCAGCAAACTTGCTGAGGGTGCACTCAATCCCACTGTCCATGTTGCAGACAAAAATGTTGATCAGGATTGGCCCCAGCACTGACCCCTGAAGGACACCACCCACTGATCTCCAGCCGGACATTGAGCCATTGACTGCTACTTTCTGTGTGCGGCCATCCAGCCGATTCCTTGTCCACTGTGTGATCCATCCATCAACTCCATGCCTCTCCAGTTTAGAGACAAAGATGTTGTGCAGGACACTGACAAATGATTTGCACAAGTCTAGGTAGACGAGGTCAGTTGTTCTGTCCCTGTCTGTCAGTTCTATAGCCCCATCAGAGAAAGGCACCACATTGGTCAGGCAGGATTTCTCCTTAGTGAAGCCATGTTGGCTGTCACCAAGCACCTGGTTGTTTTTCATGTGCTTTAGCATGGTGTCAAGGAGAATGTGCTCCAAGATTTTGCCAGGCACAGAGGTGAGGCTGACTGGTCTGTAATTCTCCGGGTCATCCATTTTCCCCTTCTTGAAAATGGGGGTTATATTTCCCTTTTTCCAGTCATAGGGAACTTCACCTGACTGCCATGATTTTTCAAATATGATGGACAGTGGCTTAGCAACTTCATTTGCCAGATCCTTCAGGACCCGCGGATGGATTTCATCAGGTCCCATGGACTTGTGCATGTTCAGGTTCTTAAGATGATCTCGAGCCTGATCCTCCCCTACAGTGGGCCCAAGGTCTTCATTCTCACAGTCCCTCTGTCTGCCTTCTAAGACTTAAGTGGTGTGGTCAGAGCACTTGTCAGCGATGACTGAGGCAAAAAAGTCATTAGAAACCTCAGCCTTCTCCAAATCCAGGGTAGCCAGTTCTCATGTTTCTTTCTGTAGGGAGTTCACATTATCCCTAGTCTTTCTTTTGTTGGAAAATTATCTACAAAAGCTATTCCTGTTATCCTAGACATTCCTGTCATCCTTGACATCCCCGGCCAGACTCAGTTCTAATGGGGCCTTTCCTGACCTGATCCCTAGCTTCCTGGACAATGCCCCTGTATTGCTCCTGGACTGCCTGCCCTCACTTCTACCTTCTATAAGATTTTTCATTTTCTGAACAAGCTCAGCAACTCCTGATCCATCCATGGATGCCTTCTGGCCTTCTTGAGATATTTCCTGCTTGTTGGGACACAACGTTCCTGAGTTTAGAGCAGATGATCTGTGAATATTAACCAGCACTCTTGGGCTCCCCTGCCCTCCAGGGATCCATCTCATGGGACCATACTGAGCAGGTTCCTGAAAGTAACTTTCAGCAATATATAACATATTTTAATAAAGCAGCTCAATTATCATTTGAGATTACAATGAGGGACTGTCTCAAAGGGACAGTTGAAGAGGTTCTAAAATAAATCAATATAATGAACACTAATTGCTTGAATCAGATGGTATTCTGTCTAGACTTCTTAAGGAACTTGGATATAAAATTGCTGAACTGCTAACTGTGGCATTTAAATAAGCCTTACACTGACTGCTCTGTCACCACGGGGTTGGAAGGTGGCTAATAGATCACCAATTTTTAAGTCATTTCAAGGGTGATCCAAGGAACTATAGACCATATTGATAAAACTGAAAAAAATCACACTACAGTATTAAATTAATTAACTCAATTAGAATTATGATATGATGGCAAACAACCAAAGCTTGTTCTGTACAGAAAATCAAATCTCATAATTCTGTCAGAATTCTTTGAAGAAACCATTGAGGATATGGATTGGTTGGCAAAAATAGTAAGGTTTATTTAGATTTTCCAGACATTTTTGGCATAGTTCCCCTCCAGAAGATGTTAAGGAAACCACAGTGTTATGGAATGAGATATTCCTGCCTATGATAAATCGAAGACAGGAATTAAAAAACAGAAATAAATTGTGAGTTTTAAGAGTGGAAGGAGCTTCTCAGTATAGTTCACAAAATGCAATGGCAGATGCTGTGCTGTTAGTCAGGAATAATTTGGGGACAGGGTGAACATGGTGATATATGGGGATCCAAGGAGTTACAGGAAAGTTCCTCAATCAGTAACAGCACTAGAAGATGGCAAATGAAACTAAGTGCTGATAAATGGAATGCAATGTGCTGAGGGAAACCATCTTGAGAAGCTATATATAACAAAACTCTTCCTATTAGCTAATATCACTGAGAAAAATCTATTTTTAGGCCACAGTGGGTGGTTCACTGAGAACTTAAGCTTAGTATTCAATAGCAACCAAAAGCAAACAAAAAACCTGCATAGGATATTAATATTCAGAAGAGAAATAATGAACAGCACAGAAAATATCCTGTAGAAATCCATGATACACACATTAATTGAAACCTTCAAATAGTTCCAGTTGCTCACCTCATCCCTTAAAATGGCAAAGAGAAATAAAAAGAATACAGAGAACAGCAGGAAAGGTAAGTAAAGAATTACATACATATACCACATAATATTATTCAACCTGGAAACAAGACATTTAGCAAGGATATATGGATGTTTATAAAATCATGACCATCAAGGAGAAGACAAAGAGGAAATTGTCAAATAGTACTTTCAAAGCAGGAAAAGGAGATACTTGTCCAGAGAATATGTAGTTTATCGGTGGAGTTTGGTGCTGCAAGATGCTGAGAATGTTGAATGATTACATGGTGTTGGAAGCCAATTAGAGAAAACATAGAAAAAGGTCCATCCGGACCAATTAATTATGAAGACAAACACCTATGAATCAGCAGTTTATTAAAATGGAATTGGGAGTGCATTGTGTTACCTGCCATAGTACATTTACCATCTTCTTACTGGGCTTGGTAAGCATCCACTCTGTGTCACTGCATGAAACAGGGTACAATGCTAGACAGACTTTTGACTCACTCAAGGCAGTTGTTCTTGTATTAGATTTTTAATTAAAGTTGCCCGCATCATTCTGTGATTCTGCATATTGAATGCTTGGTTTAAATGCATGTCTTTATCGTAGCATTTTTTGGGTGTCCCTCTGGTATTATAAAGCATATGTGCTCATAATAATGCTATGTGCCCCAAAGATTTCAGTTGTTCCTGTACTTCAGACAGCACTAGAAGAGCTTCTGCTCTGATGCTTGTGTCCACTGAGACACAATAAAGCACCAGTGTACTCTGGTGAGCAGGAAGAGCCCTCCTGCTGATACAGCCTCCTTTAACTGCTTCCTGCTAGGCCATTGCCATAGCTTAGGACAAGTTAAGAAGGCCAGCATAGAAGGAGAAAAAAGCCAGGATAATAATGTGTCTATCAGAGAAAAACATGGTTGGTAACGCCCCTCAAATATTACAGTTTGACTGACCTCTTTCATCTTGACCTATCCTTTCAATTAAGTATTGCTAAACAACAATTGAAAGGAATAGGGCTCATTTAAAGCTTATATACTCACAATATATTTGGAAAACTACTATGCTGCAGTTGTAGCTTGTTCCATACATTTTGATAGAGTTGGAAATAATCCCTGAGAAACTGGTCAGAACACATAACTACATATCTATGCTCAGAAGGATTTTCTCTTAGAGCATGTAGGGTATTTCATTATCTTTATTCCCATTTTTAAATTTTCCTGAAGCTGTTTTCCAGACAGAAAATCAGCCATTGTCAGCTATGAACATGGAGACTTTATTTTATATCTTCTGTCTCTTCCAACTCCAAGACAGCCTTAAGAAATGGTCTGAGCTTTTCTTTTACATTCACCTGTATGCCATTATGATGTTGCTTTTGAGATTGTGGATAGATGAAACTGGAAAGCAAAGTCTGATAGTGCTTGTTGTGAAATCACTTCAGTAATAATAATAATAATAGCAATAATAATAATAATATGTAGACAGGTCTAGTGCTTAATTATAGCAATAAACCAGACCCAGGGTGTGCAAGCCTGAGCCATCTCTGTATGCTTTGGGTGTTTATGAGATGAAGGATTCATCTGGACAAGTGCTCTTTGTAATTCAGATTCTATGTGACAAGCCTAACATTTTTCAATTAGTATTGAAATAGGAAGACAGATCCCTCCATTTATAAGGAGTTTCTTAGCATGGAATTTCTGCATATGTATTTGAAGTGATCCTAAATGAGAGCCAGAGAAGTTGTTTCTATGCATTAGAAACAAAGAAATAAAAAATCTCTTTAGCAAACTTGCTGCACTGGTTTTAAGTGTGAATCTGTAAATATCTTCATAAGCTAGCTCAGTGTGCTTCATATTTAAGACTGCAGTGACTGAAGCCAGGGTGAGGTAACTTTAAAAACGGATCTTTGAGCATGATGGATCTCTTAGCAGATCTCACACTAATCTTTAGAAATATTCACAGCCTGGCCAGCGTTAATTATTTATGGTGTACCTCTGATTATCAAGCCTGAGAATTGAAACTGGAATGTTAAACAGATGGATAGTTCCTGTCATTTTTTATTTGGGATAGTTCTGGCAGCAGTCTCCGCATATTTTCTGCCAGATCTTTCATCTACGCTCATGGGTCTAATTGCAGATGCAAATTGTATACTCTGTGATTCTATTAGATCCTACCAGTCCACTTGAAAGGAGCAGTGGCTCCATTCTACAGGAATCAGTAAGGAGGAGTGACCAAATAAAACAAAGAAAACCAAACCTAAATTACATGCATAACCTGTACTTTTAATAACGACACAGACACATTGCAGGGCTGTGTCCTTACCATGTCAAGATCACACATTGTGTTTGGATTAAGTGACAGGGATTTGCTCCTACAAAGGGTCTCTGCTTTCTGTTTTCCCCTGAGCTCTGTTAATGGGAAATTTTCCAGGATTTGGGGTTATGATGCGGGGTCAGAGAAACATGCTGTGCCCCAGAGGGCTCCAGAAAGAAGACATGTAGCGTAACTGTCTTTGATCGAGGGAGTGGGGATGGAAGGATGTTCAGTTAGATTACTAGGCCTGAGTCTGGTATTCCGAGATACATGATCACCTGTCTGTGCTCAGAAGGGTTTTCCCAAAGAACATAAATATTTGCAGGGCTAGAGGCAGGTTTATGCAGGTTGAACTTGTAGTATCTTGTTTTCTGACTTTTTTCCTTTGAGGGCAATAGGATTTGCACTGTTGTTATAGCTTCAAGATAGCATTATAACTTTTTGAGACTTATTCTTATATTCCAATATATTCAACTGGGGGTGGGTTGTGTTAAGATCTTCACCCCTTTTATTGTTTCCTTTAATGCTTTCATTAACAAGCCAACCCTATCCTGGGCTGTATCAAGTGTGACCAGCAGGGTGAGAGGGGTGATTCTGCCTCTCTGTTCTGATGAGACTCCACCTGCAGTATGGCTTCCAGCCCTGGGGCCCCCAACATAAGAAGGATGTGGACCTGTTGGAGTGAGTCCAGAGGAGGCAGTGAAGATGATCAGAAAGCTGGAGCACCTCTGCTTTGAAGACAAGCTGAGAAAGCTGGGCTTGTTCAGCCTTGAGAAGAGAAGGCTCTGGGGACACCTTAGAGCAGCCTTCCAATAACTAAAGAGGATCTACAGGAAAGCTGGAGAGGGACTTTTGGTAAGGGTATGTAGGGATATGACAAGAGGCAATATCTTTAAACTGAAAGAGAGTAGATTAAGATTATATGTTAGAAAGAAATTCTTCCCTGTGAGGGTGGTGATGAGCTGGAACAGGCTGCCCAGAGAAGCTGTGGCTACCACATCCCTGGCAGTGTTCAAGGCCAGTTTGATGGGGCTTTGAGCAACCAGTCTAGTGGAAGGTGTCTCTGCCAAGGCAGGGGATTGAAACTATATGATCTTTATGGTTGATTACAACCAAAACCATTCTGTGATGCTATGATTTTCAGTTACAGTGAAATAGCAGTGACACTTGCAGCAGGATGCAGTATGCAAGCAATAGAATTATGACTCAGATTCTCTGGCCTAACATTTCCTCTGCTTTAAAACATAATAGGCCTTTGTTGCAGCAGTTGTTAGACTCTCAACTAGGAAGCTCGTGAATTCATCAAAGATGCAGATGTCTTGAATGCAAATTCGATTAAAGTGGCGCATGTATAATATGGTAAGAAGTAACTTGTGATAATACATGTACAGTACAGTATCTGGCAAAAAAGAAGGATCATTAAGATATCTTTATGAGAATTGCACCATAGTTTCAGCCTCTTCTGATTTACAGCCTTCATAATACAAGTTAATGCAATTTCTACCCTGAATACTTTTCAAGAGCAAAGAATATGGGCAGCAGACACTAAGTTTTTTTCTTCCCAATGATGATTCTATTCAATGTATTCCTGGAGGTATTCCTGTCAGCTACTTTAACTGCACATACTCACATGGTCCTGCTTGGGTAAGAAAATAATGAAACCAGAATAATTCCCAAAATACAATTTTGAACTCGGCATAACTCGACAACATCATCATCAGTTTTCCCAAAAACATTATTCAAGACTTCTTTTCTCATTGAGGACTTTTTTTTTTTTCTTAGAATATTTCTCTTTCTCAAAGTTACTTGACCAGCAATGAAAATATATTATTGTATGGAAAGTGTTTTGGGGTTTTGTTGTTTTGTTTTTTTTTTCTTCAGCTTTTCAGATTTAAAACACATCTAAAGACAGTCTGTTTGCTGAAATCCTGAAGCAGAATGGCAGCTCTGGGCAAAAACTAGCCCACTGCAATTATATCCAAACAATTTCAGGAAGCAATGAGTAAATTGAGATAATTTTTTTAATGGAAGAGCTGGCACAGTCTTTGGCTTGGTCTGCAGTTAAACCTGATATCCTAACTGACACAGCAGAAATCTTTTACAGGCACAGATACCATCATTAAAGAAAAAGTTTATTTACCATCAAAGTTTTTCATTCAAGAAATTAGAGTAATTTATGCCAAGCAGTGGACTCTCCTTCCAGTAGACTTGTGTAGAGCAGGACATATCCCCAGCACAATTGCATGGTATTTGGTAAATTTGCATAGAAAAAGTTAGAGAAGAGGGTGATACAGGAAGCGCATGTTTCTAATACTTCATACCTAGAACTGCTCCACATGTTTGCTTTATTATCCTATGTGTAAAGATCAATCAGTGAACAGGAAAACTCTAAAAAAGTGGATATTTCCTAAATCTACTTTATTGAATTATTTTCTTTAAAGATTATTTGTTTGCATCAGTAGAAAGCATTGAGGCCGCAGCATGTCGTGTACACAGCATGTTAAAAGAGAAGGTACAGTGACTTATATCAGGCTTCAAGGCAATTTACTGGCAGAGCAAGTAATAAACCACATCTTGTTTGATTTTTAGGTCAGCATACTAATGCATTGAACCACAATGATTCTTAACAAAAAAAAATTTTAAGTAGAGACCTAAGAACACACATTTTACCTTAACTGTGATCTGTTTTCAGTTCTGCCTTTAAAAACTAACAAAGTGAATAAAAGCCAAGCAAATTATCATCATATGAAGTCTCATTAAAATTTTGCCTCAACATTTACTGTAATAATTAAAAGCGTCGTCTTTAATTTTAGTGGGGAACAACATTTTCTCCTCTCTGACGTAATTCACAGAGTGATATAGCAGTTCTGGAAGAGTGATGGAAGAAGAGTATTTGCCTCTGATCTCCCCTGTCTTTTTTCACTTTGTTCATGTCTTAGAAGTTGTGGATTAAGCCACAACATAGCCTAGTAGGATCTCGCAGTGACTGTTTTAGACTAAGTTATTAACTGTATCTTCCTTTTATCATGACATAATTTATGATAACTACTATCAAAACAACAGTTCTTCAGAACTGGTTGGGTAGGTCCTGTTTTAACTTTCTCAAAACAATGACATTTAGGAATAAAAGCACATTTCAACAGAGTTCACATACTGGATATTATTAAGTCCTTTCCTTTTTGATCACCTAAGAATTAGGTCTCTGTCTTTACATTAGTTAAGGTTCTTGGTCTGCATCCTCTATTGGAAAATTGTTCCAAATTTTATAGTAAGAAAATGGCTTCTGCTTCCCAGCAGAAACAAGGAATAAAAATCTTATTTATCAAGGAGATAAAAGTAGTGTCTCTGGACGTGTTATAGAATTTGGGGCGTACAGGATTGGTAAGGAAATTAACTAATATTTGTGTGCTGTTTGACAGGTTTTCAATTTTCTTTCAAAGTTTTGTATAAAGCTATGGCCTAATGATGGAAGTCCCATTGGGGAAGGCATCCTATATAGTAAAAGAGCATTCTGTGTCAGGAACTTAGTATCGGTGTCAAGAGTTTGCAGTAATGTCACTAACAGCTTTGGGAAAAAGAGATTAAATAACAAATGCTAGTGACTGTGCTATAGTTCATTATTTGTTTCCATTCCAATTTAGTGTTAAGGCAGATATACTCCAGAGCTACACCACTATGAAGTGAGCAGGATTTGGCCAGCTGACTTGTTTTCTGCAGTGAGTACCCACAGCTACCAAAATTTTCAGCTACCAAAATTTCTTGGCCAGTAAGCATGAAGGAATTAATTACCAAACCTAGTAGTGTTAGCAAAGCTAGGGAGTATGGATGACTCTACTTTATTTCAGTTTCCTGAATAAGTGCACAGTCCTGTATCTGCCAACATTTGATGTTTCACATCAACAAAAGTGATTTCTAGCTACATTTATAGACTTAGTCCTCACATTTGAAAACTCACCTATTAGGGATTTCAGCACTTGTGCCAACAAAGATGGGCACACATGCTGGGAATATTTGCCAGGAAGTCCATAAGTCTGTATCTAGTTATCAATGTACAAAGTCAGGTACAGGTATGGGGCAGGGCTTTCTCCATGGTAAGCCTTCTGCATCTCTAAATGTGAGAAGTGGGAGCAGAAAGAAGGTTGAAAGAGCATTTATGTTTTGTTAAGAATAGATGGCAATCAATATATCTTTGTGCAGGTCTTCTCAGACTGCAATTAGAAAACCAGCTAGACGGTTAAAACAGAACGTTTCCATTTTCTCTTAGAAATGTCAGCAATAAAAAGCCTAGTCATAAGTGTTTGGTCAGTCACAGACATAATGACATTTTTCAAACATGCTCGCTTAAAATCTGATAATGGATTTCTTCAGTCTTCATAAAAGGCATTTATGAATGCCATAAACAAAAACCTTGTCACAGGCTACACTCTCCAGGTTGCAAAAGTTGAGTTCATTCATTCACATTGAGTGCAATGAGCACGTTAGCATACAGTAACTTTCATCTTTGGTGGTGCAGAGTTTAGCATTGGATTTGGCTGGAACCAGCTCTGCAACCTGTGGCCAGATACAGTGACCAGATCGAGAGTTCTTTAGCCTCAAAGCTGCAGGGCATAGAGGTGCTCATGTCCATAGGCCTAAAGTCTTATGTTGCAAAATAAGTTTGCTGTGTTCAAACTGCTTTTTGAGAATGGTCCTTTGTCCTCTTTTCTTTGAAGGCTGCTGCTTTGTATGAGCCAAAATCATGGCAGGAGCTGTGCTCCTTAAGTAATGATATAGGTATACTTGTGCAAGTACTTCCAATGCGATCCTGTTTCACTAACAGCGATAAATTCAGAAAAAGAAAAAGGCATTTCTGATGGGCCAGCAGGTTGAGGGAGGTGATCCTTCTCTTTAACTGAGCTCTTGTGAGGCCACATCTGAAGTACTGTGTCTAGTTCTGGAAACCTCAGTACATGAAAGTTAGGGATCTACTGCAGAGGGTCCAATGGAGAGCCACAAAGATGATCAGAGGCCTGGAGCATCTTGTGAGAACAGGTTGTGGGAGCTGGGCCTGTTTAGTCTAGAGAAGAGAAGACTGAGAGGGCACCTCATTAACACAGATAAATATCTCAAAGGTGGGTGTCAGGAGAATGATGCCAGATTCTTTTCACTGGTGCCCAGCAACAGGAGGAGAAGCAGCGGCCATAAACCAAAACAGGAGAAGTTACACCTCAGCATAAGGAAGAACTTTCCACTGAGGATGGCTGAGCACTGGAACAGGCTTCACAGGGAGGTTGAGGAGTCTCCCTCTTTGGAGGCATTCCTAACCTGCTTGAACATGTTCCTGTGTAGCCTGCTCCAGGGCAACATGCCCTGCCTTGGTGGGAGGTTGGACTAGGTGATCTGCAGAAGTCCCTTCCAACTCCAACAATTCTGTGGTTCTGTGATTCAGCTTTTCTTAAAGTGCATGTCTAAAACAGGTCAGATGAATTTTGCCCTTAAAATGCCAAAAGACATCCCACTACATTCACTGTAAAGAAAGTCTGCTAGCTTGGAGATAAGTCTCTACATTGTTGACACAAAAACCTAGAGAAGATGATTACACTGCCCATGTTTGCAGATTCAGCACTAAAGCAGCAAGCTTAGGACAAGCTGAGGTATGAAATGTTCAAGGGCACTGTTAAAATATGTTTCTTTTAAGGCCTGAGAGATGCAGACACATGAGAACACCACAGTTTTGTGCTTTTATTATACATGCTTATGCCAGTAAAGTCCATAGGATGACTACAGGTTCCCTTGTATAAAAGTGTTTAATTTCAATATATGATTATTGTTTCCTTTCTTGCTCTAGAATAAGACAGGCACTTTGTGTATAGAGATAATTGCATATATCCTGTCCTGGTTGTATAGCTTCAGCTATGCTTGCCCAGCTGAAGAATTATAATTCTCTAAAGCAGAGAAAGGAACAATGGTTTCCTTACACACTTTGCACAATGTTTCAGTATTTAATTTATTATGTTTAATAACATTGTCAAAAAACATTTACAAATTAATAAACTTCAGAAGCACTTAAAAGCATTACACCAGTATGAAATAAAAAAGATGGTAGCACAGCATTTTGTTTTTAAAAGACTTCATCATAATAGTGAGTGGGTGGAGTTCAGCTCATCTTCAGAATTCTGCGGTGTAGATGTCTTTGAGATCTCTGAGTTCTTCTAAAAAATTAAGAAAAATAAATGCATGCAGAAGGTGATTCATCTCATTCTAAGAGAGATGTCTAAAATAAGCAAGGTTTGTTGTGTTTTACAAGTGCCTGTTTCTTCCCTCCCATTGCAGGGGAGTCCAGATGACTAGCTCTGGTGTAGGTGGCTACAGTGTAGACATTTATAGTTGTGGAAATTAATCCTGTTCCCCATTTCTCAAAGGGGTAGCCAAAAATGGATAACCAAATAAGG
Source organism: Psittacus erithacus (assembly GCA_009867235.2). Taxonomy (NCBI): domain Eukaryota; kingdom Metazoa; phylum Chordata; class Aves; order Psittaciformes; family Psittacidae; genus Psittacus; species Psittacus erithacus. The sequence continues at coordinate 27,426 of WYDI02020590.1, read as the reverse complement.
GATAGCCTGGTGCTAAAGCTGTTTCTCACATAATCATGGACTTTTTCCAAAGTAGCGTAAGCCCTTTCCTCTTTGCTCAGCAAACAAGCAACCAAGTTTTGAGAAAAAGTCAGGCCAGGTTTGTCATATGTTAGTGCAGGGCTAAACAGAGGACAAGACTCAATGTATTTTAAATTAAAGAGTTCATTAATATTATATATGTATATTATGTAGAGGAGGTGTGCTATGTGTCAGAGGGAATAGTTAAGTAAAGATATATCTTTCCTACACTCATGTGACAACTGTAGAATGGCTTTTCTGCCCAGCTCTGTGGGCATTAAAGAAATATGTCTTTGAACATTTGGGAAAAAGTTATGTGTAGAGCTGCCAGAACTGCTTTTCGCTGCTAAAACTTCAGCAGTGGGCAGAGGACATGTACTGAGAGTGGGTCTGGTGGCTCTATTCTCTCTTCCTCATTATCACTAGAAAATGTGTGTAGCTCAGAGCAGGTCCTAAATTATTGCAGAAGATACTAAGGGATCCCTGAATACCCCTTAACCCAAAAGCGGGTAAGGGAAAGACTGTTTAACAAGAGAGTTGAAAACATTTCATAAAATATCTATTAATAATCATACTTGCTTCACCAACATCAAGAAAGAGAAATGGCACTGCACTTCCGCTCACTTCTCTATCCACTGGCACTTTCAAATAGTCACAATTCTCATCTAACTCCTACTGAACCTCATTTGGAAACAAAAATTCCCAAATGTACACAGAAGGATGAAGCTGGTTAATACATCATGTAACACTCCGAACTGTTGGCATTTCTCTGTATAGAGATTAGTGCACTATGTGATATAATTCAAGGAGCTGGAAGAAGCGTAGTGCTAATACGGAGAAGTTTGTGCTGGGGGGAAAGTCGTACTTCAATAGACTGCTGCCTCTACTACATAATGTGATCCAGACAGCATATCAGGCTGCGCTGCATCCTGATTCTATTGAATGTGGGTTGCCCTTGCTCAAGCATGGTTAGACAGGTTGATAGAATCTGAAGCATGGTCCTGTCTCTTATTTCTCCTCTCTAGTCTCCTCCTTTAGTCTAAAATTGCATTCATGGCTTTTGTGCTTAGCACTCTGGACAGTTGTGTAGTGAACCAAGGACGCCCAGATATGCACACATAACAAACAAAGTCAGAGGCCATGAAGCCTGTCATTTTTGCTGAGTTACTAACAAAAATTACCTATGAGACTGGTGGCAACATAATAAAAACTTAAATGAGTCACAGGAGAAAATCACAGACGTTTGTTTTTGCAATAAGCCTTCTTAATTTATTGTTCTCACTAGATCTGCTTTCATAAAATTTCATGGATAGTTAAGGCCCTTGCATCATTCTAGCTCTTACCTGCCAAAAGATCTTCCCTAAAATATATTTATAAAATAATAGATTGTTGTAAAAGTTTGAAACTTAGTTTCCCAAGTCATTGTCACTGGGTGAAAATGTTACCTGATTTTCTGGTCTACTTATGCTGGAATTGTTTTTATATTTATTTTTACCTGTGTCTCTCATTTTTTTTGAGTTGGATTCATTTTAAGTTTTGGAAAACTGCGAAAATTATATTGAAATTCATAGCAAAAGGATCCAGTTCAGTGGAGGAGAATTAAATTCTTGGTTCTGGTATTGCTAAACATAAATTCCTGATTCAGGTGTTAGACTGTCAATAGGCCATGTTCAAAATACCATTTACATAGTTCCAGAAAGGGGTCGAATGAAGATCAGGGCTTATTTAATGGAATTATGGACCAAACCTCTTGAAGAAACTAGCCTTACATTTGTTGCAAATTGCTTGTGATAATTTAGGGAGTGTGCGGTCTGTGTTATTTCTGTCTGTGCCTTGAGTGGAGAAATGTAACAAGACAATGTTATTATAATTGTAATTATAATAATTTACAATTATTTCCTTGGAAATCCATATTTTTAAACTCTAAACTGTTCCTTATGTTCCATTTTCTCCTTGTAACACAGTAGGTGGAACTGGTCACTTGTATTATGAAGGTTTCTTGCATTTGGGCTGAAACTTCTGTTAATCTTTGACTCTACAAGCACTCCCAGGATACCAGTTTCTTGCGCTGACAAACATGTTTTCCAAATGTTCTTTGTCAGTTTGTGTCCATGAGATTTCCTGGAGATCCAGGTTTCCTTGACTTTCTGCTGTGTGCAGATTTGCAGAGTATTGCTTGCCCCTGGCATGAAACTTAAAGAAAGGGTTAGTACTGAACTTTTGTAGCAGGTCTTTAACTCTTTTCTCTTCATCTGCTCCTGATGAGAGGCTTAAATGCAAGAGAGCAAAAGGATCAGGCCTCAGGAAAGGGCTGTTAAGACTTGGTTTCATTTTGTGCCAACTAATTCAGTTCATACAACAACAACTTTCTTTTCTTTCTTATCCTCCCACCCCCTCCCTTTTTGTGGCAAACAAAACTATTCCTTGAAAAAGCAAAGGAAGTTATGCAGATCCAGGTTATGTGTAATCAGAAATAACAAAGATCCTGGAAATTCTGAAACTTCTTGTTCCATCAGTACATTAGACTATTTGTGTAATTTTAAATGACAGTTCTTGAAATAGATGCAAGCAGTGGTGAGCTGAATCAAAACTTTTAACCATATATTTCCTTGCTGCTCATACTTTCCCTGCACACAAGTCATTTTAATTAAATTTTGTCAGCTGATGTAATGCTGAAGAATGCTTCTTTGCCTTGTTTGGCAAAAAAATACAGTTCCTGACATCTCCTCTCCTGTGAAGACAGACTGAGAGAATTGTCGGGGTTGTTCAGCCTGGAGAAAAGAATGGTTCAGGGAGAACTTAAAGCAGCCTTCCAGTACCTCAAGTAGTCTACAGGAAAGCTGGAGAGGGACTTTTGACAAGAGCATGCAGTGACAAAACAAGGGGTAATAGCTTTAAACTGACAGGATAGATTTAGATTAAGTATTAGGAAGAAGTCCTTCCCTGTGAGGGTGGTGAGACACTGACACAGGCTGCCCAGAGAAGCTGTGGCTGCCCCATCCCTGACAGTGTGCAAGGCCAGGCTGGACAGGGTGTTGAGCAACCTGGTCCCTTCCAACCCAAACCATTCTATGATTCTATGATTCTGTGATTCTAAATGAAAGCTTTTCAATCCCATCAGTACTTCAGAAAGCATTATTGCAGCTGGGTTTCAGTGTAATGCCTTCAGTTTAGCATAACTGGGTAATATTAGTGTAATTTATTCCTCCTGCATTGGGTAACAGTGTGACACTCTCTGAAATCAACTACTCAATTCAAAAAATGTGACCTGGTTTTGTCAGGTGATGGAGGCCTTTTACATATCTGACATAATGTGGAAGCTAAAACAAAGCCTTGAAGGAGCAGGAACACTAAAAGAAAAAAAAAAAAAAGAAAGATGCACAACAGGCAAGAAGGCTTTGGAAAGTGACGAAAAAGGAGTAAAAGTAGCAAGAATAAGGTTCCAGTACCACGAGATCTAGTTACAAGCAGTGTTCCTCAGAAGGTAATGTTGTTAAATATCTTCATCAGAAAGAGATAATGGATCTGGATAATGAGAAAAAGCAAATTCTCTGTGAGTTTGTAGGTGATACCAAAATTGGGGGAGCAACTGGTACATGGGAGAGAGGGGCTGTTTTTTTGTGCAACATAGGCTGAAATGTTGGGGTGAACTTCAGAAAATTCAACAGACGCAAATGCAAAGCTCTGCATCTGGGTGAAATAACTTCAGATTGCCCTGTTAATTCTCTTGTCTTTTGCCCCTTTTCTGTCTTTGTGGTTAGCTCAGCCAGGGTTAGCTGAGTCACTTCATCTGCAAATACATAAAAGAGGAAAGCAATCCATGTCAATAGCATATTAACTGCAAAAAGGGACAATTTTTGCTGCCTATGATCCAGGCATATGATCCATATGCCTATGGTGCCTATGTTGCTGAATCGTTACCTCAGGTTGTTAGCTTGTTGATCTGATGGATGCTTATATATACTGGCCTGTGCTACCTCATGAAATATACTCAATCATGTATGAGTAGTGCTTAGAAACTGAGAGTTCTCTGAAGAAAGGCTTCTGTGTGCGACATTTTGTTAAATGGCTAGGAGTCACCTGTACCCTGTCTCTGATTTATGACTGAACTTTAACACATGTTTTTTTCTCTTGCTTTACCCCACCACCATTTCAATAAGATATTAAATATGTTCCTGTGTATTACATTTCCTTCTATAAGAAAAGATACTTTACATGCACAGATTCATTTTCAATAGGTTAATAATTAAAGAAATTCTTGTAATAAGTCTTAAAGAACTAAAGGCCAAATTCCTTGTTGTCTTTAGATTTTAGGTTTCCATATTAAATTGTATGATTGAGATCTTCTACTATATTGACTTTATATGCTGAGATTAAAAAAATATCTTTTTAAGCATCTTACAACTGAACTTAATTTCAGGTTAGGGTAAGAGTGAACTGAAATACAGAAAAGCTCACAACAACATGCAGCATTCAGAGCTGCAGAAGTACATCTGCACCCACATGCCTTAACTAATTGCTGCATGACTTAGAAATAATTCCTTCTAAGGCATGTTCAGACAAAAAATGGAAATGTTTAGTCTGTGCTAGCTTTATAAAGTACTTGCTCCACAAAAGAACTTTACTGTGCTATATTGTATAGTCCTTGTAAGGACTGAACTCTAGAGAATTCTTGCACTGTGTTGCAAGAGTTCTGTGCTGTAAATACTGTTGGTGCTCATGTGCAAGAAGCATGCCCAGCACCATGCCTTGTGTGGTAAAGACATTAATTTCAGGCAAAATGTTGTTCAGTATATAGGGAAGGGAGTGCTTTTAAAACATGTTCACCATGGGAGAGCTTTTAAAAGTAATCGTAGAACCCTTAGTTCTGGAATTCTTTAGCATTTGCTTATTCAGATTTCTGCTGTGAAGTCCAGTGACATCTTTAAAGGCAAGGGCATTTTAGGATACTTCACAGGCCTGGCCAATATGACACAGGGCTGTGGGGAGACCAGTGCTAGTGTGCATTCCATTGAACATTTAACATGCGCAGTGCCTACTTTCACATGTGTGGTGCACCTCTAGAGGTTGTTCAGAAAGCAGTAACAGCTTTAGAGCCATGGCATAGATGATCACACAAGAGGTTTGGAGAAAAATAATATGTTCAACCCATTTTATTTGTGACTATTCCTAGATATGAGTGTGTTTGCCATTTTGCTCTGAACAGGGTCTAAAACTTCTTTCAGAGTCAGTTTTAAATATTTCAGATTTAAGATGCCGTGCCTGAATGTGCTGCTTTATTTCCATTGTGTTCTGTTGCTGAAAATGGCAAATACCAATTTGAAAAATCCCTTTTACTAATGTATTGGCATTAGAATGTACTGTTGTAGTGAATATTAATTTCATCCATGACTACTGGAAAGGCAACAAGGATGCAAAAATAACATCACTGATCTCATTTTATAGCTTATATGAATATTTGTAGGGATTTCTGTTTTTTCTTCTGTGCATGATTATTTGTCTCCTAAGCAAACTATATAAATAAGTGGGCTTTGAAACAATTGTTCTTAGGGTTCTGGAAAAATACAAAGTAAGTAACCTTCTTGAATGTTGTGAGGGTAATCCCAAGAGCAGTAGGAAAACAGCACCTCAGCTTTCTATTAAAAAAAATATGCACAATACCTGAAAGGATGTTGTAGTGAAGCGAGTGTTGGTCTCTTTTCCCAAGGAACAAGCTAAAGGACAAGAGGAAATGGCATCAAGTTGTGCCAGGGGCCGTTTAGATTGGAGATTAGGGAAAATTTCTTCACTGGAAGGGATGTCAGGCATTAGACCAGGCTGCCCAGTGAAGTGGTTAAATCACCATCCCTGGATGTATTTAAAAGATGTGTAAGTACTGCACTTAGGAACATGGTTGAGTGTTGAGCTTTGCAGTGCAAGGTTAATGGCTGGACTGGATATTTTAAGGGTCTTTTTCCACCTCAATGAATGATTCCCACCTGAACCTATGATTTCCAGAAGTAAACAGGTATAAGAAATAACACAGTGTTGTCTTAAATCCCAACCTTTGAGTATTTTGGGAAGCAAAGCCTCACGTACTACTAGCTTCTGTTCCGTTTTTGTTCACTGCTTTGCCTTTATGTGAGACTGTCTTGGTTTAAGGCCTGCCACACAGCCCACTCACTGCCCACCCACCTCCTCCCTTGGCTCCCGGAGGGATGGGGAAGAGAATCGAAAGAATACAACTCCCACAGGTTGAGATAAGAA